>JARHVA010001390.1:657500-935000 GCA_037957365.1 Torreya grandis
ACAAAAAAGGGATCCAATAAATAAAAGAAAAAAATGCACCAGTTATTAAAACCATGTTGATAATGTTGATTTATGATTATGGATGTCTTTAAGGATAATGCACAAGGAATCACCCAATGAACACATGTATACTAAGTCAAGGCACAACAATGAAAGCAAACAAATTGACAAACAAGAAAATAAATAAGAAGACAAAAAATGAATATTAAAAACACTAAGAAATAAAAAGTGAACAAAACAAATATAATGAAATCAAACAAAACATAAACAATGGTTAACCATAAGGTTAGTACAAATAGAAGACAAATTTTTCATGCATGTGTAATAAAGGTGGCACTCTTGATGACAAGGTGACCCCTAAACTAGGTAGTAAATATATACATATAATAATTTTCAAACCTCATCAATTACTGATGCTCGCTATCTTGCAAGAACCCAGCAATTCTTAATCTCTCTTAGTGCATGCCCTAAAGGGTGCACCAAAAAGGGGGTGGGAAGACCATTACTGCTTCATAAGATTGTTGTCCCTTTTTTCCACTTGCTATCTACACACTTATCTCATAAACTCATTTCCCTAAGCTTTGTCTCTTATTTTTCACCCTCCTCTAGTATTTTACCACCTTTATTAGCCTTTTCCCTAACTTAAACCCCTTTTTGGTAGTTTACATGACATAGTTGGTCACATATATCTTGTATCCTTATTGACAAAGCTTATTAGGGACTAGGGTGGCCCATGGCCGACCTAATCCATGACCTAATTTATTTTTTCAATTACAATAATAGGTTTATCGAGTGGACCTTGTTGACCTAAACTTTTCAAAGGGTTTAGGGTTAGATTTGCCTATATAAACACATTCATTTTTTCATTTCTAAGAGAAGAGAAGAAGAAGTAAGATATATATCACATCTACTTATCTACCATTCTACTTGAGGAGAAAGCTTAAGGTTTCATAATTTATTTAAAGATATGGATCGTGTCTTGTGGATAAGTTTCTTAGATGCATTGATAAGTTTTGTAGCTTAGAGTTGATTTATCCTTGTCATCCTTACATACCACAACAACCTCTTGTGAATCACCTTGGCCAAGGCAGAGATTGAGGCACAACGGGTTAGTTTTAAAAGGTTAGTATTATTAACTTTGTGCCTCTTTTGTAAGAGTAGATAGATAAATAAGATATATTGCACATCTACTTATCCACCATTGTACTTGAGGAGAAAGCTTAAGGTTTCATACTTTCTTAAAAGATATGGATCTTGTCTTGTGGATAAGTTTTTTAGATGCATTGATAGGTTGTGTAGCTTAGAGTTGATTTATCCTTTTCATCCTTGCATACCACAAAAACCTCTTGTGAATCACCTTGGCCAAGGGAGAGATTGAGGCTCAGTTGGTTGGTTTTAAAAGGTCAATATTCTTAACTTTGTGCCTCTTTTGTAAGAGTAGATAGATATGTATTTGCACTTCTCTTCCATGCATTAGGATTCCATAAATATTGATGTAAGTATATGTCTTCTACACATGTTTATTACATCCACTTTGTGTTACAAGCTTTGGTGAGAACTAGATTGGATTTTACTTTACTAGTTATTAGTTTAGTGAATATGAAAACATAGGACCTAGTTAGGGTTACTGCATAGTTTTGATTTACTAGAGGCTTTGTAACCCTCCCTAGTTATATTATTTGTGGTAAGAGATCTCTTTACTAGGTCCAAAAGATCCATATTTTCATGTCCCTAAATATCTAATGTATTTCCAATATGAAGTGTAAGTAGGATTTATCTTCTCTGAGCTAGGATTGATTTATATATCTACTACATTTCCCATTATTTACATTATGGTGAACCCGATGTGAATGTAATGATTACAATTTTTCTTTCATACTTTCATTTTTATCATTTCATTATTTTTCATATTTATGATCCTGTATCAAACAAGATGGTATAGTTATAACTATTTTGTGTAAGTTTAGCACATAGTTACATCAAAATGACTATGTTCTTTTTGTGAATGGCTTCATTAGATATAGGTTACTAGATCAAAAAAGTTGACATAGTACTATTTTTTAGTCCCAAATAACAAACTATGTTAAATAGGTCAACTTAGTATCTTGATTAGCATCTAGATCAATAAACTAGGTCAAACAAGTTGACTTAGTATCTCTCTCAGCATCTAGATCAACAAACTAGGTTGAACATGTCAACTTAGTTTGAAGAGTTTGTAAGAAACATTGAAGGTGATTCAACATAAAATTTACAATCCTAATCATCTTCTAACCCACCAAGATTCCACCTTTTCTCTCTCAGTCATTTCAGTACTTCATTATAGCTTTATTTTGTACAATTTAGTAATCTTCAAAACTTTAACCCTACAACAAACTAAGTCAACATGTTCAACTTAGTTTTGTATCCTATCTTTTGTCTAAAAGACTAAGTCAACCTAGTCAGCTTTGTTCTTAAAGACTTTTGCTTTCACTGAATAGTAGTGATCCAGTCAACTCTATTCTATACTATTTGCATATAGTGTCATCTGAGCTAATTCTATACTATTCTAAACTTGGATATTAACAACTATTTACTAGTAATTAATTGACACTTTCCTTTTTAGTTGTTTGTATTCTTAGAGTAGCTTACATAGTCTAATTATGTGGTTTTCTAAATTACCATTTAGTTACAATATTTTTATCTTTTTGCACACACTATCAAATCATGCAATATTCAAAATGCATTTAACATTTATCTTTTGAAGGCCTACCTACTTAGATTTCATCACCAAGGGGGAAACCAGCTTGGTTTTTTGGCCAATTATAAACATGTGGTTAATGGTATATATTGGCAAAGCACCTAACACCCTCATCACTATAGGATTATGAAGGAGGGGGTAGGCCCCAATACCTAGTCAGTACCATTGCCAACACAGATCTCTTTCAACCTAAATGTCCTAAAACCATCCATAAAATTATTTTTAGTTCCCTATTTTCATCTAACTTCCCTATCACACTTAATCAATAATTTATAATAATCTATTAACACTCAGGATGACCACTTAGTTAGCATTTACTTTTTAGTTGACTGCTTGTTCTCTGATCATTATGTTTTATTCCAAATAATTTCATTAGCTAGTGTTGGTGCAAGGTTTTTTGATGTGTGACCCAATTGGATCACTCACATTGACCTAATTATTTGTGTGTTTTCTTCAATTTCTTGCTCCAATCATATTTCAAAACTTTCCCCTATTTTAGACCACTATCACTCTATTTGGTACAGTCTCTTATATACTATGTTTTCCCTTGTCAGTAGTACATAGTAAACCTATATGACTGTGTATCCATTTCTACCTGCTTTATCTCCTAGACTATAATACAAAGGCAACCTGTATAACTTGTATTCCTTTCTTCTAGTATGGTTATAGTACTAAATCAACATAGTTGACCCTGTATCCTTATCAACTTAGTTTCACACCTTATTTTTAGTACAGAGTCAACTTGCATGACTTTGTACCAGTATCTACCTCTTTGATTACAAAACACATTCGACCTGGTCGACTCTATATCCTTTTTTCTTGTTTAGCTTTGCATCAGATTAGTCTTCCTTATTCTTTCTCCCTCATCATGAACTTCTTGTTTGAAGACAAAATTGAGTTAAATTCAACATATATGATGAGCTTTACCAACCTGAGTAAGTTCTCCCATGAGTATCTTGTGGATCCTAACTTATATGAATGTAATGTGCATGTATCTAATCGCACTAAAAACTATTGAAACCCTCCTCATTCCTCTTTAGTTCAAAACCCTCTCTTCTCCTTAGATGATCAACCTGAATTAGAAAATATCCCAAAAATGCTCTTCTTTATCAATGAGTTTCCTCGACATCAAGGAAAAAATCCTTCTATTATTTACCATCTTATGATAAGTGGTCAAGTTGAGGAGCCCCATTCACCTTATTCCACCTTCTCACATGGATTTGGACACTATTGTCACCAAATCTTTCACCTTATAAGAAGTTGTTCAAGCTTCTTCTAGATTTGGGAAACATGGGAACATTTCTAGGTCTGTTGGTGTACCTATATTAGAAATGAGCCTCTAGATTTAAAGGCTAGCTCCCTAAATGTATCTTGAAATGCTCTTATCTATGCCAAATGATTACTTATGGAGAAAAGAGTTAAAGAATACATGAATTGAACCTACTCTAAAGGAGGTGATGCACTGAACATTCAAATATTAACTCCCAAAATTTAACTCATTAGTACACTAATAGACTGTGAATATGACAAATGTAGTATCTACAATGGTTTCCAAGAAATAATGTTTTACCTAGAGGTAAATTTGATGGACTTAGGATGGAGGGAAGTAAGGTTAAGGCTTGATTGAAAGCACTTATATTCAACTATCCACTCTGTACCTAAGACATCAACCTTAAGACACACTAGATGACTTACAAGAAAAGTTTATTAGCACTTAGGTTGAACTTGGACCTACAAAGGGAGGATGACAACTACTTTTGCATATTAAACAAATATAAAAAACTCAACATATATTTGTATCTTGTGTTTCTCTCTCAAATCTTCTAATTCATTTGATTTTTTTTCTTCAACATATTCCTCTTCGTTGAATGTGATCCGTCACCCATCAAGGACAATTGAAAACTTTTCAAAGGTGGGCTCAAGTATACAGGTACCACAGATCATGTAGAAGTATGTAGAGAATGTTTGTGGGGACAAAATTATTGATTTGGGTTAAAAATAGTTGCTAAAAAGTGAGCTTAATCTATAATAATCATAACACGATTATGTTATTACATAATGTTATCACATTATTTGTTGTACAAGGTTATACTTCATCCCACATATTGAGAATCATATATTAATAATAATACAATCACATTATTCTTAATAATCATTTGGGGTTAGTAATTAACATTGAGAATCGAGAGTTGCTTATATTAAGAATAATGTTATCATGTTATTAAATAATGTGGTCATGTTATACTTAATATAAATTAGGGAATAGGGATTAAGGCAATAGTGCATAGGGTTTAGGGATTATAATTTATGTTTTATGGATTAGGGATCATAATTTATGTTTTAGGGTTTAGGGATTAAGGATTAGGCCATGTAGGGTTTAGGTTTAATGGTGTATATAATTTTTAATCATTATATGCCTTGTGTGAACCTATTTTACTACAAAGGATGTTAATTGGGAGTAAATCAATTGGTAAATAGGGAAATTTTTTGGTTTAAAATTTAGGGTATAATGTTTAGGGCTTAGGTTTAGGGTACATAGGATCAATTGAAAAGATAATTCTTAGTCTTAATGATGTTAAAGAGTTTATATTTATGGTTAAGATTTAAGGATTAGAAAATTTAAGCATTAGGGCTTGGGGTATAGGTTTTAGGGTATATAAGGTATAATTATGATAGCGATTGGGCCAAATTAGAGATGATCGACCCCCAAATCACATTTTATAACCATGAAATTAGGTTGAATGGGATCGAAATAACCCTAATTTACTTCAGATGTACATCTAGATTGGTACTCTGAAGGCTAAGTTTTGGCTATAGGTTTAAAAAATGCATTTTATGACATCCCATGATAAAATCAATTATATAGTAAGGCATGTATGTTTGTGGCATATAATGTGCATTAGGGCATAGGGATTACAGTTTATGTTTTAGGGATTAGGGATTAGGGCATAGGATTTTAGTTTAAGGACCTATATATAATTTATCTAGTTGCTTTATGTCATGTGAACCTAATTCTTACTATAAAAGATGTTAATTGGGACTAAATCGATTAGTAAATAGGAAAAGCTTATGGTTTAAAATTTAGGGTATAGTGTTTAGGTTTTATGGTTTAGGGATTAGGTTTTAATGTATATATGGCTTAGGGTACATAGGGTAAATCATAAAGATAATTGAGAATAATTTGAATCACTTGGACCCATTTGTGACTATAAAATGTGTTTTTGGGTTGTCATTATACCCTAGATGTCATCGTAAAGATTGAGTGAATTAGTCAAACGAGGTAAACAATCATGTGATTTAGGCCAAACTGATATGTGTGAACTTAATTCTTAGTCTAAATGATGTTAATTTGGGCTAAAATGATTGGTTCAAGGTTTAAAGAGATCATATTTATGGTTCAGATTTTAGGGATTATGAACTTTAAGGATTAGGGCTTTGGGTATAGGTTTTAGGGTATATAAATACTATCATGAAGGTAATTGGGGAAAATTTTAGCTCTCTGAACTTATATCTATGAGTAAAGAATGTGATTTTGAGCTCAAAAATTGGTATAGATTTGAGCTCTGTAAACCTATTTCTATGAGTAAAGAATGTGATTTTGAGCTCAATTAGCCCCCACATCATCACAGATTGAACTAATTAAGTCAATTGTGGCTTAATGAGTGAATTTTGACCAATTTCATCCCTATGAACATAATTCTTATTATATATATAAAGGATGTTAATTGGGGCTAAATTTATTGGTTTAGGGTTTAGGGTCCATAATTAAAAGGGTTTGGGGTGTAGGACTTATGGATTAGGGTTTAATGTAAATGTTATAGGTTTTAGGGTTAAATTTATATGGTATAGGGTTTAAGGTATCAGATATAGGGTCTAATCACTAAGGTAATTGAAGAACAATTGAGGTGCTTGTTCACTTATTTATGTCAATTACCTTCATGTTTGCATTTCTCATAAAAGTAGGGTTAGTTATTCCATATACATGTTGTATAATTAATTGAGCCATAAATTTGATTTAGGGGCTCAATTTTTCCTAGATCACACCTATAATTACACAAATTGACTACTTGGATCAATTCATGATAAAATTGATATTTTGATTTTGCCCAAAATCATATCTTTCTCTTGAAGGGGTTCAAATTGTCTTCAAATGTCTCGTAGATTAAAAGAATCAACTAGATCTTCCTCTTTGGTTAATTAGGTTGAAGGGGCTCGAAATAACCCCAATTTACTTTAGATGCACATCTAGATTGGTATTCTAAAGGCTAAGTTTTGGCCATAGGTTTATAAAGTGAATTTTATAACATCTTGTGATAAAATTAGTTATATCGTAAGGTATCTATGTTTGTCACATGTAGTGGAAATTAGGGCATAGGGTTTAGGTTTAAGGACCTATATATAATGTCTAGTTGCTCTATGCCATGATCAAACCTAATTATTAATACAAAGGATGTTAATTGGGAATAAATCAATTAGTAAATAGGGAAAGTTTACAGTTTAAAATTTAGGGTATAATGTTTAGGAATTATGGTTTAGGGTACACATAGTAAATTTTAAAGATAGTTGAGTATAATTTCAGTCACTTGGACCCATTTGTGACTATAGAAAATGTTTTTAAGTTGTCATTATGCCCTGGATATCATCATGTAGATTAATTGAATTAGTAAAATAGGTCAATCAATCATGTAATTTAGGCCAAATTGAGCCCTGTGAACTTAATTCTTATTCTAAATGATGTTAATTTTGGGTAAAATGATTGGTTCAAGGTTTAAAGATTTTATATTTATGGTTTAGAGTTTGGGGATTAGGAACTTTAGGGTATATAAGGTATAATCATGGTGGTGATTTGGGTAAATTTGAGCTCCTTGAACATAGATCTCTGAGCAAAACATGTGAATTTAAGATCAATTATCCCCCACATCATCATAGATTGAGCCTACAAAGTCAATTGTGGAAATGAGTGATGCAATTTTAACCAAGTTCATCCATGCGAACCTAATTCCTAATATATATATATATATATATATATATATATATATATATATATATATATATATATATATATATATATATATATAAAGGATGTTAATTGGGGTTAAATTGATCCCAGGGGCCTAGTGAGCCTCCATATAAGGAATTTCATCCATATCGTATCAATTGGGGATCCAATTGCTCACCATATTAACAAAATAAGTATGTTTTCAATTTTATATGTAATTTGGTCCAAAGGATCCGTGTGAAAGGAATTACATTCATATAATGTAAATTGGGGCTTTGTTGGCCCTAACTGCATACCATACTGAACCAATAAAGTATTTGGTTCCAACTGATACATAATTGGGGCCAATCAAGGTTTGCTCAAGAAATTATGTCAACATAATTTTAATTAGGGACCTAATTGCACACATTACTCAAATAATTGAATGTTTGATTCAATTCATTATGAAATCAAGATAAATTGAACCCTCTGTAAGGAATTACATCCATCTAATAACAATTAGGATTCTAATTGTGCACCAAATTCAACTAAAAGAATATTTGGTTTAATATGATATGATATTTAGTCCAAATAGGCCTTGTGTAAGAAATTTCATACTTCTACTGTCAATAGGGGACTATTTTGGTCCCATTACATAACATATTGAACCAAGCAAGTATTTAGTTTAGTTGAATATGCAATTATGGCCAGCCAAGGCTCATGCAAGTAACTTAATACATCTAATGTCAATTATGACATCATTGTCCTTGATTGTAAACTATATTCAGCTGATCATGTATTTGGTTTTATTTATAGACAATTGATCTAAAGGATATTTTTTGATGGTTTGATGAAAATAATTATTTTTAACGTAAATTCTCTATTTTTAAAATATTATTAAATATCCTATTTTTAATCGTTTGTGACAACCATTGGATATTATTGTAATATTATGAGATATATTTAAGGACCTATATATAATGTCTAGTTGCTCTATGCCGTGTTCACACCTAATTATTAATACAAAAGATGTTAATTAAGACTAAATCAATTGGTAAATTGGGAAAGTTTATGGTTTAAAATTTAGGGTATAATGTTTAGGTTTTATGGTGTAGGGACTAGGTTTTAATGTATATATGGTTTAGGGTACACAAGATTAATTAAAAATATAGTTGAGGACAATTTGAATCACTTGGACCCATTTCTGACTATACAATATGTTTTTAGGTTGTCATTATACCTTGGATGTCATCATGTAGATTGATTAAATTAATATAATCAATCAATCAATCCTATGATTTAGGCTAATTGAACCCTATGACTTAATTCTTATTCTAAATGATGTTAATTTGGGCTAAAATGATTGGTTCAAGGTTTATAGAGTTTATATTTATGGTTTAGAGTTTGGGGATTAGGAAATTTAGGGTATAAGTTATAGGGTATATAAGGTACAATCATGATGGTGATTGGGGTAAAATTAATCTCCTTGAACGTAGATTTTTGAGTAAAAAATGTGAATTTGGGATCAATTATCCCCCATATCATCACAAATTGAGCCTACGAAGTCAATTGTGGTAATGAGTGATGCAATTTAAACCATGTTCATCCATGTGAACCTAATTCTTACTATACATAAAGGATGTTAATTGGGGTTAAATTGATCCCAGGGGCCTACTGAGCCTCAATATAAAGAATTTTATCCATATGATATCAATTGGGGATCCAATTGCTCACCATATTAAAAAAATAAGTATTTTTTCAATTTGATATTCAATTTAGTTCAAAGGAGCCGTGTGAAAGGAATTACATTCATATAATGGAAATTGGGGCTTATTTGACCCTGACTGCATACCATATTGAACTAATCGAGTATTTGGTTCCAAATGATACATAATTAGGGCTAATCGAGGCTTGCCAAAGCAATTTTGTCAACATAATTTTAATTAGGGCCCTAATTACACACCTTATTCAAATAATTGAGTGTTTGATTCAATTTGATATGAAATCAGGACTAATTGAACCCTTTGTATGGAATTGCATCCATCTAATAACAATTAGGATTTTGATTGTGCACCAAATTCAAATAAAAGAATATTTGGTTAAATATGATATGAAATTAAGTCCAAACAAGCCTTGCGTAAGAAATTTCATGCTTCTATCTTCAACAGAGGGCTCTTTTGGTCCCAATACGTAACATATTGAAGCAAGCAAGTATTTAGTTTAGTTTATTATGTAATTATGGCCAACCAAGGCTCATGTAAGTAACTTAATACATCTAATGTCAATTATGACTTTATCGGCCCTGTTTGTAAAATATATTATGTCGATCATGTATTTGGTTTTATTTATACATAATTGATCTGAAGGATATTTTCTTTATGGCTTGATGAAAATAATTATTTTTACCGTAAATCCTCTATTCTCAAAATATTATTAAATATCTTATTTTTACTTGTTTGTAATAACCATTATATATTATTTTAATATTATGAGATATATTTAAGGACCTATATATAATGTCTAGCCACTCTATACCATGTTCAAACCTAATTATCAATACAAAGGATGTTAATTGGGACTAAATCAATTGGTAAAAAGGGAAAGTTTATGGTTTAAAATTTAGGGTATAATGTTTAGGGCTTAGGGCTTAGGGCTTAGGTTTTAATGTATATATGGTCTAGGGTGCATAGGGTCAATTACAAAGATAGTTGAGGACAATTTGAATCACTTGGACTCATTTGCGACTATACAATATATTTTTAGGTTGTCATTATACCTTGGATGTCATCATGCAGATTGATTAAATTAGTCAAATGGGTCAATCAATCATGTGTTTCATGGCAAATTGAGCCCTATGAACTTAATTATTAGTCTAAGTGATGTTAATTTAGGCTAAAATGATTGGTTCAAGGTTTAAAGAGTTTATATTTATGGTTTAGATTTTGGGGATTATGAACTTTAGGGATTAAGGCTTCTAGTATAGGTTTTAAGTTATATAAGGTACAATCATGATGGTGATTGGTTTAAATTTGAGCTCCTTGAACCTATATCTATGCATAAAAATGTGAATTTAGGATCAATTATCCCCCACATCATCACAAATTGAGCCTTCAAAGTCAATTGTGGTAAATAGTGATGCAATTGTAACCAAGTTCATTCATGTGAACCTAATTCTTACTAGATTATGGCTCAGATATGAAACTAAGACCAATGGAACCCTCTGTAAGGAATTACATCCATATCTTATCAATTAGGATTTTGATTGTGCACCAAATTCAACTAAAATAATATATGGTTCAATATGAAATGTAATTTAGTACAAATAGGCCTTGTGTAAGAAATTTCATCCTTCTACTGTCAACAGGAGACTCTTTTGGTCCCAATACATAACATATTAAACCAAGCAAGTATTTAGTTTAGTTGAATATGCAATTATGGCCAGCCAAGGCTCATACAAATAACTTCATACATATAATGTCAATTACGACTTCATTGGCCTAGATTGTAAACTATATTCAACTGATCATGTATTTGGTTTTATTTTTACAAAATTTCTTCAAAGGATATTTTTTTATGGTTTGATGAAAATAATTATTTTTACCGTAAATCCTCTATTTTTAAAATATTATTAAATATCCTATTTTTACTCGTTTGTAACAACCATTGGATATAATTTTAATATTATGAGATATATTTAAGGAACCTATATATAATGTCTAGTCATTGTATACCATGTTAAAACCTAATTATTAATACAATGGATGTTAATTGGGACTAAATCAATTGGTAAATAGGGAAAGTTTATGGTTTATAATTTAGGGTATAATGTTTAAGGTTTGTGGTTTAGGGCTTAGGTTTTAATGTATATATGGTTTAGGGTACATAGGGTCAATTGCAAATATAGTTGAGGACAATTTGAATCACTTGGACCCATTTGTGACTATAGAATATATTTTTAGGTTGTCATTATACCCTAGATGTCATCATTTAGATTGATCAAATTAGTCAAATGGGTTAATCAATCATGTGATTTAGGTCAAATTGAGCCCAATGAATTTAATTATTAGTCTAAATCATGTTAATTTGGGCTAAAATGATTGGTTCAAGGTTTAATGAGATTATATTTATGGTTTAGAGATTGGGTATTAGGAACATCAGGGATTAAGGATTATGGTATAGGTTTTAGGTTATATAAGGTAAAATCATGATGGTGATTGGGGCAAATTCGAGTTCCTTGAACCTATATTTGTGTGTAAAAATGTTAATTTAGGATCAATTATCCCCCACATCATCACAAATTGAGCCTACAAAGTTAATTATTGTAATGAGTGATGAAATTTTAACCATGTTCATCCATGTGAACCTAATTCTTACTAGATTATGCCTTAGATATGAAATTAAGACCAATTGAACCCTCTGTAAGGAATTACATCCATCTTTTAACAATTAGGATTCTTATTGTGCACCAAATTTAACTAAAAGAATATTTGGTTCAATAAGATATGAAATTTAGTCCAAATAGGCCTTGTGTAAGAAATTTCATCCTTCTATTGTTAACAGGGGGATCTTTTGGTCCCAATACATAACATATTGAACCAAGAAAATATTTAGTTTAGTGGAAAATACAATTATGTCTAGCCAAGGCTCATGCAAGTAACTTAATACATCTAATGTCAATTATGACTTCATTGGCCCTGATTGTAAACTATATTCAACTAATCATGTATTTATTTTTATTTATACATAATTGATCCAAAGGATATTTTTTGATGGTTTGATGAAAATAATTATTTTTAACATAAATCCTCTATTTTAAAAATATTATTAAATATCCAATTTTTAGTCATTTGTAACAACCATTGGATATTATTTTAATATTACGAGATATATTTAAGGACCTATAGATAATGTCTAGTCACTCTATGCCATGTTCAAACCTAATTATTAAAACAAAAGATGTTAATTAGGACTAAATTAATTGGTAAGTTGGGAAAGTTTATGGTTTATGGTTTAGGGCTTAGGTTTTAATGTATATATGGTGTAGGGTCCACAATATTAATTACAAAGATATTTGAGAACAATTTGAATCACTTGGACCCATTTGTGACTATAGAATATGTTTTTAGGTTGTCATTATACCCTAGATGTCATCATGTAGATTGATTAAATTAGTCAAATGGGTCAATCAATCATGTGATTTAAGCCAAATTGAGCCCTATGAACTTAATTCTTAGTCCAAATGATGTTAATTTGGGCAAAAATGATTGGTTCAAGGTTTAAAGAGTTAATATTTATGGTTTAGAGTTTGGAGTTCAGAAACTTTAGGGTATATGTTTTAGGGTATTTAAGGTACAATCGTGATGGTGATTGGGGAAAATTTGAGCTCTTTGAACCTAGATTTAATAGTAACAAATATGAATTTAGGATCAATTATCCCCCACATCATCATAGATTGAGCCTATGAAGTCAATTGTGGTAATGAGTGATGTAATTTTAACCAAGTTCATCCATGTGAACCTAATTCTTACTATATAAAATGGATGTTAATTGGGGCTGAATTGATCCTAGGGGCCTACTAAGCCTCAATATAATAAATTTCATCCATAGGCTATCAATTAGGGATCCAATTGCTCACCATATTAAAAAAAATAAGTATTTTTCAATTTGATATGAAATTTAGTCCAAAGGATCCATGTCAAAGGAATTACATTCATATAATGGAAATTGGGGCTTTTTTGGTCCTGACTACATACCATATTGAACCAATCAAGAATTCAGTTCTAGATGAAACATAATTGGGGCCAATCGAAGCTTTTCCAAGGAATTATGTTGACAAAATTTTAATTAGGGCCCTAATTTCACACCTTATTCAAATAATTAAGTGTTTGATTCAATTTGATATGAAATTAGGACCAATTGAACCCTTTGTAAGAAATTACATCCATCTAATAACAATTGGGATTCTGATTGTGCACCAAATTTAACTAAAAGAATATTTGGTTCAATATGATATGAAATTTAGTCCAAACAAGCCTTGTGTAAGAAATTTCATCCTTTTATTATCAATAGGAGGCTCTTTTGGTCCCAATACATAACATATTTAACCAAGAAAGTACTTAGTTTAGTTTAATATGCAATTATGGCCAACCAAGGCTCATGCATGTAACTTAATACATATAATGTCAATTACAACTTCGTTGGCCCTAATTGTAAGATATATTTTGCCAATCATGTATTTGGTTTTGTTTATACATAATCCATCTAAAGGATAATTTCTTTACGGTTTGATGAAAATAATTATAATTACCGCAAATCCTCTATTTTGAAAATATTATTAAATATCCTATTTCTACTTGTTTGTAATAGCAATTAGATATTAGTTTAATATTATGAGATATATTTAAGGACCTATATATAATGTCTAGTCACTCTCTACCATGTTCAAACCTAATTATTAATACAAAGGATGTTAACTAGGACTAAATCAATTGGTAAATAGGGAAAGTTTATGGTTTATAATTTAGGGTATAATGTTTAGGGTTTTTGGTTTAGGGCTTAGGTTTTAATGTATATATGGTTTAGGGTACATAGGGTATATTACAAAGATAGCTGAGGATAATTTGAATCACTTGGACCCATTTGTGACTATAGAATATGTTTTTAGGTTGTCATTATACCTTGGATGTCATCATGCAGATTGATTAAATTAGTTAAATGGGTCAATCAATCATGTGATTTAAGCCAAATTGAGCCCTATGAACTTAATTCTGAGTCTAAATAATGTTAATTTGGGATAAAATGATTGGTTCAAGGTCTAAAGAGTTTATATTTATGGTTTAGAGTTTGGGGATTAGGAATTTTAGGGATTAAGGCTTAGGTTATAGGTTTTAGGTTAGATAAGGTACAATCATGATGTTTATTAGGGCAAATTTGAGCTCCTTGAACCTATATCTATGATTAGAAAATGTGAATTTAGGATCAATTATCCCCCACATCATCATATCTTGAGCCTATGAAGTCAATTATGGTAATGAGTGATGCAATTTTAACCAAGTTCATCAATGTGAACCTAATTCTTACTATATATAATGGATGTTAATTGGGGCTAAATTGATCCCAGGGGCCTACTAAACCTCAATATAAGGAATTTCATCCATATGATATCAATTGGAGATCTAATTGCTCACCATATTAAAAAATAAGTATTTTTTCAATTTGATATGCAATTTAGTCCAAAGGAAATGTGTGAAAGGAATTACATTCATATAATGTAAATTGGGGCTAATTTGGCCCTGACTACATACCATATTGAGTCAATCAAGTATTCGATTCTAGATGATACATAATTGGAGCCAATCGAGGCTTGCCCAAGGAATTATGTCAACACAATTTTAATTAGGGCCCTAATTATACACCTTATTCAAATAATTGAGTGTTTGACTCAATTTGATATGAAATCAGGAACAATTGAACCCTCTGTAAGGAATTACATCCATTCAATAACAATTGTGATTTTGATTGTGCACCAAATTCAATTAAAAGAATATTTGGTTCAATATGATATGAAATTTAGCTCAAACAAGCCTTGTATAATAAATTTCTTCCTTCTACTATCAAAAAGTGGCTCTTTTGGTCCCAATACATAACATATTGAATCAAGCATGTATTTAGTTTAGTTGAATACACAATTCTGGCTAACCAAGGCTCATGCAAGTAACGTAATAAATCTAATGTCAATTACGTCTTCATTGGCCCTGATTGTAAAGTATATTTCATTGATCATGTATTTGGTTTTATTTATACATAATTGGTCCGAAGGATATTTTTTTGGTTTGATGAAAATAATTATTTTTACCATAAATCCTCTATTTTAAAAATATTATTAAATATCTTATTTTTACTTGTTTGTAATAACCATTAGATATTATTTTAATATTATGAGATATATTTAAGGACCTATATATAATTTTTAGTCACTCTATACCATGTTCAAACCTAATTATTAATACAAAGGATGTTAATTGGGACTAAATCAATTGGTAAATAGGAAAAGTTTATAGTTTACAATTTTGGGTATAATGTTTAGGATTTAGGGTTTAGGGCTTAGGTTTTATTGTATATATGGTTTAAGGTACACAAGGTCAACTGCAAAGATAGTTGAGGACAATTTGAATCACTTGGACCCATTTGTGACTATAGAATATGTTTTTAGGTTGTCATTATACCATGGATGCTATCATGCAGATTGATTGAATTAGTCAAATGGGTCAATCAATCGTGTGATTTAGGCCAAATTGAGCCCTATGAGCTTAATTCTTAGTCTAAATGATGTTAATTTGGCCTAAAATGATTGGTTTAAGGTTTAAAGAGTTTATATTTATGGTTTAGAGTTTGGGGTTTAGGAACTTTAGGGATTAAGGCTCAGGATATAGGTTTTAGGGAATATAAGGTACAATCATGATGGTGATTGGGGTAAATTTGAGCTCCTTGAACCTGGATCTACAAGTAAAAAATGTGAATTGAGGATCAATTATTCCCCACATCATCACAAATTGAGCCTACGAAGTCAATTGTGTTAATGAGTGATGTAATTTTAACCAAGTTCATCCATGTGAACCTAATTCTTACTATATATAAAGGATGCTAATTGGGGCTAAATTGATCCTAGGGGCCTACTGAGCCTCAATATAAGCATTTTTATCCATATGATATCAATTTTGGATCCAATTGCTCACCATATTAAAAAAAAAGTATTTTTTCAATTTTATATGCAATTTAATCCAAACGAGCCATGTGAAAGAAATTATATTCATATAATGGAAATTGGAGCTTATTTGGCCCTGATTACGTACCATATTCAACCAATCAAGTATTTGGTTCCAAATGATACATAATTGGGGCCAATAGAGGCTTACCCAAGGAATTTTGTCAACATAATTTTAATTAGGGCCCTAATTGCACACCTTAAACAAATAATTGAATGTTTGATTCAATTTGATATGAAATCAGGACCAAGTGAACCTTCTATAAGGAATTACATCCATCGAATAACAATTGGGATTTTTATTGTGGACCAAATTCAACTAAAAGAATATTTGGTTCAATATGATATGTAATTTACTCCAAAAAAGCTTTGTGAAAGAAATTTCATATTTCTACTACCAAGAGAGGTTCTTTTGGTCCAAATACATAACATATTGAATCAAGCAAGTATTCACTTTAGTTGAATATGCAATTATGGCCAATCAAGGCTCATGAAAATATCTTAACACATCTAATGTAAATTACGAATTTGTTTACCCTAATTGTAAACTATAATCAATTGATCATATATTTGGTTTTCTCATTTGTAATAACCATTGAATATTATTTTTTCATTTGTAATAACCATTGAATATTTTTTTCTCATTTGTAATAACCATTGAATATCATTTTTTCATTTGTAATAACCATTAAATATTATTTTTTTCATTTTTAATAACCATTTAACTTAACACATCTAATGCCAATTATGACTTCATTTACCCTAATTGTAAACTATAATCAATTGATCATATATTTGGTTTTCTCGTTTGTAATAACCATTGAATATTATTTTTTCATTTGTAATAACCATTAAATATTAATTTTCTCGTTTGTAATAACCATTGAATATTATTTTTTCATTTGTAATAACCATTGAATATTATTATTTTGTTTTTAATAACCATTAAATATTTATTTTTTCATTTATAATAACCATTGAATGCTAATGCTTTTGATGTTAGAATCTTCAAACTATGAGAATTTAAATTCCCATACATAAGATGCCACAACCAACTTGTATCCTCATATGCCATATTGACAAGGTTCTTGTTATGTTCACCAAACTTCAATGGAAACATCCTATTCTTTGTCATAGGCACAACTGTTACCACCATATTTCCTTGATTCTTATCATAAATTATACATTGTTGATTTTCAAATACAACTTTATAGTTATTCTCACATAATTATCCAACACTCAAAAAATTATGCTTTAAGTTTGGAGTGTAATAGATGTCTTTAACACTCTTCATACCTTCTTTTGTATGGACTTCCATAGCTCCTTTTGCAACAACCTCCAATGATTTGTCATCACCAAGTTTGATCTTGGATTTAAAACTTTTATCCATTATATAAAAAAGATTTTCATTCCTTGACATGTGGTTAGAACATCCCGAATCTAAATACCAAACATCTTTAGAAATATTTTCAGCTTTGTCATAAGATAAAAATAAATTAGCTGGAGGATTCTCATCACCTTCTTGAGCATAATGAACGTTTTTACCATTATTGCCTTCTTTTAATCTACACTCATTATTAAAGTGGCCATACCTATTACAATGATAACACTAGATATTTCTTTTATTGAATCGGCCTCTACCTCTTCCTCTGAAACCACCTCTTCCTCGAAAACTACCTTTGCCTCTATTTCCTCTTGAGTAATTCTGATTTTGACTTCTACCTTGGCCTTGATTACTTTTGATGCTACTATTGGAATCTTCATTCTTTGTGATTTGTAATTTAGAGTAAAAAGCTTTCTCATCACTTTCTCCAAATGAATCTCTCAATCTTTCATCATGAGACATCAAAGATCCAACTAGATGATCAAATTGAAGGGTAGACAAATTCTTGCTTTCTTCTATGATTATGGAAACATGTTTCCACCTTGGTGTGAGATTCCTCAACACCTTTTTTATTACAACCTTATTGTTCACAATTTCACCAAGTGTAACCATCTTATTGACCACATCTTTTACTCTGACACAATAGGTACTCACACTTTCAGCTTCTTGCATCTTTAAATTCTCAAATTCTCTCTTCAATGTCTGTAACTTGACAACTTTGACTTGATCACTACCCTGGTAAGCTTCTTTTAGAGTCTTCCAAGCATCTTATGTTGTCTTTGATCCTACAATTCATAGAAATAGGTTCTTATCTAGAGTTATTTGAATATGAAATAAGGCTTGAGTATTCTTCTTCTTAGCCTCCTTCTTAGCTGTTTTATCATTTGCTATGAGGGCATTCCAATTAGTTGGATCTACATAACCTGATTCAATAATCTCCCACAAATATTTTTCTATCAAAAAAGTCATCAATTTGAGACACCAATAATCATACTCATTTCTATCAAATTCTGGAATGGTCAAGGAGTTAGAATTTGACATGATAATTTTTTTGGCAAAATTCCAACTACTAAATCTGTAACCCAAAATAAAAATACCTACTCTGATACCAAATATAAATTTTTTAAATAAAATTAAGTCATAGCCAAATATATGCAATATTCATAATATAGAAGAGATAAGAGTTGCAAAAATAAAAAATACTTCTTCAAAAAATTGGAATCATTCTCCTCCTTCTTGAAAATAAATATCAATTACAATGTATTAATAGAACTGCATGTGAACATGCTTTTCTAATTATTGAATAAAATATTTTAAATTTATCTAAATAATAATTTGCATGTAATAGCAACTAAAACTAACTCTAGCCTTTCTAAGGCTTTATTTTTTCTAAAAAATATATTAACTAAAAATTAACTAACTGTCTAAATTTAGCTCCACAAAAAACTGTTCATGCAAAACTAAATTTACACTAACAGTCTAAAAATAGAACTGAGTGAACTGCACTTCAACATTACTTTTCAATAATTATACAGTCACAGAAAGGGCCATTATATTCAGATTAGATCCGAAGTGAATAGGCAGTTGATACAATGGCGATTGGAAAAAGATGACTGTGTGTGTGTGTGTAATGGTGAATGAAAAATGGTTGGGCACATTATATATGGATGTTTCATCTATTCTGTAAAACCATAAGCCAATGTTATGGTGTCTATCGTGGCCATGGTTGCATGGAGCATTTTCATGCATGTAGAGCCACATATGAATGACTGTGTTATGTTGGTAAGAGACAAACCCATGTCATTGCTGGCTATGTATTGATATGAGTGAGGTCATTGACGGTGCAAAAGAATGTATCAAATTAGTAGGAGATCTGAGCCTGATGTTGCACTCATTTGGTAAGGCTTTGATCCAATGGCAAATGATAGAACCTGTTTCAGAAGAACTATGGTCACAAAAAAGATAGTCATGTAAAATCAAGTTTGTTGTTTTGATTCTATGGATAGTTGTAGGGGTTATGGGAGTTACAGGGCTGAACAAAAACCAGAGACACTCCTGTTGATTATTACACCTGTTTGTTATTACAGCCTGTTTTGATAGAGTTTACTAGATACTCTGAATGGAGAAAATATCACTTGCATACATGGAGAGAAAAACACTCTCTGAATGGAGAATATATCACCCACATACACGGAGATAAAAACACTGTTGATGAAGGATGATTGTTTCATAGCCTTAGAGCCTTCATTTTTAGGTTCAACACTACTTACAGGTTCTCAAAAATCCATTTGTGATGTGAGTTGCTAATTATATATTTACATCTTTTAAATGGATCGGATTATAGTTAAGCAATTTCAGAGACAACCAAAATTATGTGTGAACTCTGTTATCATGTCTTGTCTCAAGCATTTCACTTTTAGAATATTCTGGTTTCATTTGATTCGGTTCACAAATGAATTAAGGGAATTAGAAAAAATTATGGGAAGTTAAAATTTGACACAAAATAGGGAGTTTTAAATAGAGAAATAAATAGTCAAGTTTTTCTAGGCACTTTTATTCATTCACAGATTTTCAGTATCCATTTACAAAAAACTATTTTACCTTGTTTATGGATCAAATTTGGTATCAGAGTATGTGATTGTAGGTCCTTGATTCAATTATGATATACTTCTGTTTAGAGTTTTTAATCTTAGATTTTGGTTTTGATTCTTCTATTTGAGTTGACCATGCAGGAAAGCTAAAACAAAGGGAAATTGGAAGGTGTTCCAATTTGTTGGAAGAAGACAAGCATTTGATAGCGAAGATTTTCGAACCACTAGCCCTGCAGGATCAACATAGATGAAGAACACAACACTTTGACACTTGAAGTGTGACATGGTTTTGTGAAAGAAAACACCTTACTTTTTGGGAAGCATTCACATAAAATTTAAGACATTTTTAGTAATGCATCTCCAAGAGGAATTAGTTGCAGTTTGATTCTCAGTCTTACACAAAGGGTAGATTGAGATATGATTATAATCTGATTTCATATTGGTATCGACACAGTATTTATGTCTAGCTAGATCGTTGTGCAACTTTATTATTTTGGACTATTAATTATATTATAGATGCTTATGCCCTTGATGATAGGAATAAGTGAAAAGCCTAGTTCCATCATAAGATATAAAAATGACAAAAAGATGATGTTCAGTATTGGACAGGGTTTTGCACATTGAGTTTGAGTTTGTAATTGGTTGATAAGTTGGTTTATAATTTTCACAACTTTATTGAGAGTTACAAGAAGCAAACAGGGAGCTGTTTAAGACACCAACATTTGCTAGCTGGTACTTAATAGGTGCATTCCATAGTTCTCAAAGAGGTATGAGTTATTTTCATTGTAACTATGTAGCACAAGTTTTGGGTTTGAATCATCGATGTCAGGATACCCTCTGTGTGGATTAATTTGAATATGAAATATATCTTTATGTGAACTTGTTTTTTAAAAGACTTTGGAAACTATAACATGGATCATCTAACTCTTATTGAGATAGAGTTTTATTAAATATGAAACCACTTACTATTCAGATGGAAACTATGAAGAAGGAACATCCCCTATTGGTTAATAGTTTATTTGAATAGTTGATAAATCATAATTATAGAACAAAATAGTATGTTTAGTTATCACTTCCAATACTATTGCAGAGAAATTCCTACTTATTGAATCTAGGGGAAAAAATTTGTTAAAGTTGTGTTTGGAAAGGTTTCTATTTTCTATCTCTTATTTCTATTTTCTATTTTGATTCGATTTTGGGAACTAACTCAGTTGGATGAGTTGTGGAGGTATGAATCATGGAGCAGTCATATGGTAAAAGAAACCTCAAAATAGGTTTTAAATATTTGATTTATTCTCACTTTTAAAAGATATTTGCTTATAGTTACTTGCAAATTTGTGAGTTGTAAAGAAGCTCTTATTATAGAAATTCTCCAAATTAACATTAGAGTTTGACGGATATAGGGAAAGATTTGAGAGACAAAACAATTAAATTTGTTGTTATAGTTCCATTGGTTATCCTTAGGTATGATGGATATTGTGCATTAGTGATCTTAGAATAGACAAAATCTATTGCACATTTTTATACTTAGCATTGTATACGTCTATATCCCACAGTAAAATGGGCAATGTTTGTATTTCAAACTTTATTGTACTCACATGTATGTTTATCATGTACATCATGTAGGAGTATTGTTTAAGATCCATACATAGGCAACATTTGTAGAATGTAAGTATACATGTGTGCATTTTGTTTATAAATCCTATAGGTGTATGTATTACAATGATTTTTTTTGTGTGATAACAAGGAGAATACCTTAACCTTCATGTAGTGCAGGGTTGAGAGGAACCACCAGAGAATATGACTATTTTGGGTAAGAGGACATTTGGTAGAATGGATATAGATTTTATTTACTCTCCATATACATGGTGCAATTGCAGTTGAATAGTTGTAGGTTTCTGAAATCAAGACACTGTTTAGCAAAGACAATGAGTATTTGGAATTTTGAAGACCAAAATCCCCTTTATAAAAGAGTTTGATCTAGAAGATATTTTTTTAATGATTTGATGAAAATAATTATTTATACCATAAATCCTCTATTTTTAAAATATTATTATATATCTTATTTTTACTTATTTTTAATAACCATATTATGGGATATATTTAAACGTGATTTCTAATCCGAATTATGGGTTCGGGAAGACAGCTCAAGTCCAAGATGAGTTGGGTTGTTCGAGTGGAGATAACAACCGAATCTTCTAGACTAACTACCGGAACCAACCCGAGGCACCATGTGGGGATCTTTTGACAAAAGATAGGAGACATGGCCACAGCCATGAGATTTCAAGTTGTCGTTGGTCTATTTAAATACGTTTTAACATTCTTATTCTAGACATGTGGAACAATAATTCAAGTTTCATTAAAATGTTGTTGGACCAGCCCATTTAAATAAACAACACAAGCTTAATTGTCAGGACAGAATCTAAAGTAGGAACGTCGCAAGAATGAAGTTTTTACAAAGCAGTTGGCTGTTGCGTTGAGCTGGGAATGATGGCCTATGAGCTCGTAGATGATAGTGAATAGAGGGATTACCATTTTCAGAATAAGCACATAGGGCTACGATAATCAAACAGAGATATACAATCTTGAATGGGTCTTTGAAAGAGAACATGTATCTTCCTCTCATCGCTCGGTCCTAAAGAGGAGACGGTTCTTGGCTTTCTTAGCATGGTCATGTAGTCCATGAATGAATACACATTCAGCCATGAAATGAAAAAGGGACCCGATTAGAGAAGCTGAGCAGTGAGAACTCACCAATGCGAGAATCCAGATACATTCGTCGGTATATAGAAAAGCCACTAAATCACAACTGGGCCAAAGATGCAAGTCTTCATCTTGGGGAAGATGAATACGAAAACGTTGCTAACTCGAAGATGAACACAACCTATTTTTCTATTTTAGCATGGGCTTTCGAAACCCCATCGGGCTTTAGAAGATACATAAGACTACCTATTGGAGTTGGTATGATGATCCGGGGCAGTAAAGCATCTTCATGGCAAAATCCTGTTGACATGGCGATGGCTACATATTCACATAGAATATGAATCAGACTGGGACGAGGCATACCCAATTCTGAAAACATAATAGATGAAATTGCCTAATTAGAAGGCTAGGGGCACTAGCAGGATATGGCGATTAGATCATGGCATAGTCCGAAGAAGATTATGTGCCTGTCGATAAAGGTCATGGGCCATACATGCAGCGAGATACCTATGAAAACACACTGAGGCCAAGCCAAGCCTGTGGGAATACACAGGTTTTCAAAGGCCAATATACAGTCACGAAAAAGGCCATTATATTCAAATCTGAGCCGAAGTGAATAGGCAGTTGATACAATGATGATTGAAAAAATATGATTGTATATATATATAATGGCGAAAGAAAAATGATTGGGTGCATTATATATGGACGTTTCGTCTGTTTTATAAAATCATAGGCCAATGTTATGGCGTCTATCATGGCCATGATTGCATGGAGCATTTTGCATGCATTTAGAGCCACATACGAATGACTGTGTTACGTTAGTAAGAGACAAACTCATGTCATTGTTGGTTATGTACTGATATGAGTGAGGTTGTTGACGGTGTAGAAGAATGCATCGAATTAGTAGGAGATCTGAGCTAGATGTTGCGCTTATTTGGTAAGGCTTCGATCCAATGGCGAATGATAGAACCTATTTCAAAAGAACTATGGTCTCGGCAAAGATAGTCGTGTAAAACCAAGTTTGTTGTATTAATTCTACATATAGTTGCAGGGGTTACGGGAGTTGCAGGCCTCAACGAAAACCAGAGACACTCCTATTGATTATTACTCCTATTTATTATTACTACCCACTTTGAAAGAGTTTATCAAATACTCTAAATGGAGAATATATTACCCACATACATGGAGAGAAAAATGTTGTTGAAGAAGGACGATTATTTCAGAGCCTAGAGCCTTCATTGTTAGGTTTAGTATTAATTACAGGTTCTCAGAAATCCATTTTTGATGGGAGTTGTTATCTATATATTTACATCTTTTAAAAGGATTGAATTACAGTTAAGAAATTTTAGAGACATAACCCAAATTATGGGTAAATTCCAATATCATGTCTTCTGTCAAGTATTTCATTTTCAATTTATTTTGGGTTCATTTGACTCAGTTCATGAATGAATTAAGGAAACATTAGAACAAATTATGGGAAGTTAAAATTTGACACAAAATAGGAAGTTTTAAATCGAGAAATGAATAGTCAAGTTTATTATAAACGCTTTTATTCATTCTCAGAATTTCAGTGTCTGTTTACAAAAAACTATTTTACCCAATTTACGGATCAATAATTGGGGCCAATTGAGCCCCATGAAAGTAATTGTGTCCATATAATGTTGGTTGGGTTCCATTAGCCCCGATTGCACACAATATTGAACCAATTGAGTATTCAGGTTCAATATGCTATGTAATTGGGGCCACTCAATCCCCAAGCAAGGAATTACATCCATTTAATCTCATTTGGGACTCTAATTACACCATGCTAAATAAATTGATATTTTTTTAATACTATACACAAGTGGGGACAACCAAGTCCTATGTAATTAACTACTTCCACCTAATATCAATCAAGGCATTTTTCACCCCATGTAAGGAATTGTGTCCATCTAATGACCATTGTGAAAACTTTTCCCTAATTGCATATCATATTTAATCAATCAAGTATCTTATTTAATATAATCTATAATTAAGAGAAATTGGTCCTTGTGGAAGGAATTCCTTCAATACAATGTCAATTAGGGCTTTGATAGCACACCATATTAAACTAATTGAATATTTAGTTCAATCTAATACACAATCGGGGTTAAATGAGCCCTGAGAAAGGAATTATGTCCATATGATGTAAATTAGGTCTCTAATTGCACACCATATTATAAAAAAAAACAAGTATTTATTCTAGTTTGATACATAATTGGGGCTAAGCAAGCTCCACCCAAAGAAATATGTCTATATAATGTCAATTTGAGATATATTGGCTTGATTGCACACCATATTGGGACCAAATAAATAATAAACTGATTCATAGGTTAATACATCTCCAATTATCACTCAATGCTATCAAATCTTAACAAGATCATTGGTCATAAACAACAATATTAATCAACCAAACTTTGATCTTAAGACTAATAGGCCTAATGGCTCCTTTAGTAGGCTAAAATGGAAATTTGAATTTTAGAGTGTTGAGAATATACTACATGATCAAGTTATTAATTTGACCGTGTTATTAAGTAATGTGATTGTGTTACTAACATGGTTATTAATGTGATAACGTTATTAACATGATCATGGTGTTTGAATTTGAATTCAATTCTTTCACCTTTTGGCTTGGGAATGGCTTAGATTCTTGAACCAAAGGCTTGGACTGTCAATGTACAGTTGAGTTTTGAGAGTTATGAAAAAACAACAAAATTCAAATTTGATTTCCAAATACACTAAAAATTTCAATGTGAATATTAAAAAATTGAATAACATCATGACGAGCACACTCTCTTCTTTCCAAAAATATGATTTTTATAATTTGTGGATTAATTTAAGATTTGAAACTATGTTAATTTCTAACTATACCTTTTTTAGGACACTACATATGGCAAACATACATTCCTATACATATTCAAGCAATTTTTCTTTGGTTGATCCAAGTGAAAATCAAGTTAAATGGTCATAAACTAGGCCTAATTCTACACATTAAAAAAATTATTTTTATTTTTTTGAGGTAGTTAGGCATCCCACACGGATGGCTATCCATTTTATTCAATTTCTAAGATCTATTTACTTGTAAAATTTATAAAAAAAAAAATTCATTGAGAAAAATATAGGTCACAGAATAGAATGTTTTGTCTGAATTTTTCCCAAATGATTTCAAATAATATTAAATGCTACTCCAAAAATGGTGTACTACATGCCCATCTATCTACTATGTTTTTTGAAAAAAATAGGAGTTTCTCTCAAAATTTTAGATGTTTGACCTAGTTATACTCAACCATTTTTTAAAAAACTATATTTTAAAAACTAAATTTGAAATGGTACATTGTCATGTTCTTACACCATCTCCAAATTTAGAGTGTAGATATCTCAAATTATCTATAAAAGTTTATATTTCTAAAATTTTAAGAAAATCATGTCCATGGGGAGGCCATTTTATCTCCCAACTTTGTGAATATATATATATATATATATATATATATATATATATATATATATATATATATATATAGAGAGAGAGAGAGAGAGAGAGATACCTGTAATCATTAGTCAAAATCTAATATGATTGTATGTATTACATTATAAAAGATGTAGTTTTTTGTTTAGACAATTGGAGGATATAGCCTAGATGGGTTTTATTTGAATTGGATTCAAATTAAAGTATTGGGATTAAATTATAGTTAAACTCTAAAGTTCAGTTATGAAAACATAATTTATTCATAATAAATTATATACAAAATTGGGATCTTCTGTGTAGTCACTTTGAGTAACTTGAGTATGGGTAGATGAAAAATATGACTATAGGTTTGCATTTAGTTTTATGAAAGTATGTATACTAGTGGACTAATAAGTAATTAATGGCATAGTTTATTTATTTATATTGAACATTACTTATACTCAAAATTGACTATGTATTGTTGAATTTGGTAACTGTGTATGAGTTTGAATAGTCCATAAGGGGATAGGGTATATGGGTTCAATAACATGTTTGCATTGTTTAATTTGGCTAGGACTGAGTTGTTATAAATTGTATTTGAGTAGGGTATTAAACTACAATGTGTTATTGGTTGTCTTATTAAACAATACCCAAATTGGGTAAAGGTGGCTATGTTTGTATATTGTCACTTATGAGCTATATTCAATTAGTAAAACTTCAATGATTGATTGGATTCTTTTAATGAATAAAGGAGAGTTGAGTTTGAATTATAGAATTCTTAGTGTTTATTTATCATGGGTACATGAAATTTCTTAGTTTAAAGAAAAAGGTTATGAGGTATTTGTATATGAACTAACTGTATACTTCATGTATATAGTATACTCTAAGGCATATGATAGTGGATTTCATCTTAGAAGTATATTGTATAAACAAAGTATTTACAATGTATTTTTATGTGCACATTTATTTATTTATTAATGCATATAGCTATGCTATAATTATGATTATTAAAATAGTGAGTAAATGATGCTTGCTTATATTTGGTTAGTATATAAGCATTAGAATATTTTATTAAAGAGTTTAATATAAAATATTTATGATTTTTTATATTAGTTGTTGTTATATGTGAAATATGAACATTTAATTAGTCAAGGTTATAATATTATTTCATAGAGACATAATATTATAAGTTGTTTAGTGGTTAAAACAACTGATAGCATAAATAATCATTATCTGGATGGTATATTATATTGAAGTCTTTTATTTTATTTTATTTTATTTTATTTTATTTATTATTTTTAATAAGCTAATTATATGGATTCAATTCACTTCATTTGATGGACTAAATGAATGTTAGTGATATTTTTGTACTTAGCATAATTTTGATTAGCTAAAGCAAAATATTATGGATGAATCTATTGATTTTTATATTATTATTTATTTTACCGAATCTCACATTCATGACCCTAATTAAATAGTGGGTGGATTACACTATCTTAGCTAGTTCCATAAATGCAAGATAAGGGTTAATTTTATCAAGTGATGTGTATGAATTTGACTAATCTTAAAGATCATTTATTATTGAAAATTTTATCCAAAGTAATATTTGATAAACATTATCATTTTATATGTCAATATAATTTTCATATTTATGCAATATCATATTAGAACATATTTTTTTATGGTATAAATTATGTATTAGATATATTCAACATACAGGGTCTAGTTTGTTACTCTAGATTCTCACACTGTCATTATCTACCCGTCTATGAAAGAACCATCCCTTTATTTGGGAGATAGTGCATGGAATATATGGTCCATGATTGATATGAAAAAATTCTCAGATGAGAATCTCCCTCTCAATTAGATCACTATACTTGAGACTACACTTGAGATTACATAGTGATAATTGAGTCATGGAAAATCTACTCAGTGGAGCTTTGTACCATGTTTTATCATTTTGTGATATTATATATTCTTAAAAAATGTAATATTTATACATTCCACTTCTAAAATAATGGTTTTAATATTGTAATAGTAGTGGCTAAATTTATACTATTTAATTTATGATGGTATGTATCATTTATTTTTGTTTTAGTATTGACCATAATTTTTATATATATTCATGGTGATCCTTAGCTAACTAGATTAACTATAACATTTATGGTTAAGAAAATTAATATAGTTCGTTAAATATTATTAGTTAGGTTTCTTGTGATGAAATCTATATGTTGAATATATGAATTTAATTTTTTTAAAAACTATTGTAATATTCCAGTAAAACCTAGTGGAGTTGTTATAGTGAAACTTTCATGTCAAAATATTTGAAATTTATTGCAACATAAACTCACAATACAATTTTCTGAAAAAATATAATAGAATATCATTATTATTGCATGAAGACTTATCAAACACCATCCACCACCTATCCCAAAAGTTATTTTTCATCTCCTTATGAATACACCAATCAATATTAATATGTTTGAAATTCATTGATAGAGGTTGGTTAGTTCCATGCTTAACAAACAAAGTGCATACAACTTCTATTATTATTTTTTTCTTAACATCTTCATATGACAATTTTTAGAATAATTTTTTTAAGGCCTCTCTTCAATGAAACATTGCATCAAGTTGTGAAGCTACATTTCTCACTTCATTAAAAATAGACTCTAATGTATTGGTAAGTGAAATATGTGCACTATCAATTGAGGGGAGACATAAATCATTGTTGATTATTTATAATTTTTTACGTTTTGAATTATATTATTCATATAATTAAAATTATTCTTGTATAAAATCAAACTATTCAGAGTTTTGTTTAACATTTTCTTCATGCAATGTATCCATAATTCAATTATGTATCTAGATTTAAATAGAAATATAGTTTTTTTAGCCAATGCAAAAGAATACAATGTAAACATAAACTCAAAACCCTATTGCATAAATAAATATAAAAAGAAAAAGTAAAATTTAAAAATCAACATACTTGAGGTAACAACTCTAATGTTGAATCCCATTGATGGGATGCAAATTCAAAGTGTCTGTGTGGATCTACAAGGTAAATGTGAAGATAAAAAATAGAGGTCAAAATGCCCATAGGTTTGTGTTGCAGTAACAAAATGAAATTTAAAAAATAAAATGGCATAGGCCATTTATGTTTTGTGAAGGGCATATGCCCTTGAGGCTCAGCCAAGATCTTAAGCCTCAACAATTTAAAAAAAAAGTTGTATGCCCGTTGTAAAAAAAAATTAATGTTGGGGGAATGTTATATATTGTGTCCACAAACTTTATGCATTGACCTTAATGGAATTTAACATTTTAAAATTATTTTTCACATTACATAAATGGTTATTAAACCATACTCTTTACTTAACCAAATTTATTATTATTTTATAATTTAGAGTTTGTCAATATTTGTGATGTGAATTTATGGTTTGTAAGAAATTTTCACTGCCTACAATAAATAAGTTTTCATCCTCTTGGCTACATTTTTTTGGCCTATTCATAATAAATAGTGAATAATCCCCATAAACTATGTGTAATAAGAAGTTCATGTTGAATTAAAAAAATTGGCCGGTTATAGTTCTCTAGTCCCTATTGCATTTATCTTGCATATTTTTTAACAATATTTAATTTCTTGAAAATTTTGAGAAAGTGAATGATATTCAAACTCATACAAAGATGACACCTACGTGATATTACAAGCATGAAAATTGAGATGATATCTAGAAGCTATTGCTATTTCCAATCTAGATGGGTATGAATTAATGGACAAATGTTAGATTACCTAAAACAAATTAATTTTTCTCATTACAATAAAATAATATAACAAATCCCTATTACATAAATAATAAATGGTAATAGTTATAACCATAATATTGATAGAGCTTTTTCACTCTTACATAGTCTATCACACTTGTTTGATTTTGTTATGGGCATGTCTTGCATTTTTCTTGCTACCAACAAAAATTGTAAACTATACTAATCCTTTTATATGTGTGTAGTTACAAGTTACCTTCACACCTATTATTACTTTGACTTTCTCTAATACTACCCTTGACAGGGATTTTATTGTTTCTCTTTTATGTAAAACTGCAACATAATTATTTTTACCTTAGTTTATTAGGTTAATAAAACTTATAGAGTAAAATTGGAGGATTTGTATGGAATAAAAAACATGAATAACAAAAAGAATATTTTTAAAATCTTAGTAGTCATTTGTAGAGAGATACGTATCTAGAAAAATAATTGGTCCTTCAACAAATCCCAAATATTTAAATGCTACTATGGAAATTTCCATAGGGTTTATTAATCAGGAGTTAGATATCTAGATAAAAAATTGAAATTTTCACACATAATGGAAAAAAATTGATATTTTTTGGAACCATAAATTTAAAAATAAAACAATCTCAAGTCTATATTTAAAACTTAAATACGGAAAAATCCCAAATTTTTGACACCATAAATTGAAAAATAAAATGATAAAGTGAAATTTTAGATCATTAAGCATAGTCCTTAATTAGTCAAAACAAGCTAAAAAAACCACATGCCTTTCAAAACACTATTGAATCAGCAAATATAGTTCCACACAAGTTGCCACATCATACCAAAAAAACCAAAGTGCCAAGCTAACTATCCAAAATACCTTACCATAAAGGAAAATGCCTTCTTTTATAGCTAAACATTGTCAACATAGATCTGCTATGCCATCAATTAGACTAAAATTTATTCAAAAAAGTTTGCATTTTTATAAAATAATAAACATAATTAAAAGACTTTTTAAAAAATTATAGTGCTAGGAAATATTACTATTTGCTACAATGGTGGACAAAACATAGCCACCAAAGCACATAGAAAATCCTTTAGATTAACCTTTACATGTGTGACAGTGCAAATACCAACCCCTATAATCATAAAAAACATAGCAAGCTTGAGCTATTTACTGTAAAAAAAATTTATGAAGGATCCATGCCATAAAACAAATTATGGGAATCATACTCAATTTTTAAATCTACCAAAAAAATCCTCTCATTGATATGAATACAATAACAAAAAATAATGTAAAAATACTAAGCATGTCAGAATAGAGAACCAAAGAAGCTCCCACAGAAGCACATCGTTGGTAGTAGAAAACCTAGTTGCATTTGATATAAAATACTTATAACTAACACACACATAGTGCCCTTGACCTATTTCTAGTGTAATTTTTTTTATAAAGGATCTACTCCATAACATAAATTATAGGAATCATACTCAGTTTTGAAATCTACCAAAAATAACCACAACCCAAATAAAAAAGCCTCTCACAACATTGACATAACATTAAGATTCATCACCACAATGGACATATTGGCCACATTAGGGAACCAAATAAGTTCCCATAGTGGTGCATCCTTCGCAATATAAAACCTAATTACATTTGATACAAATTGCACATCTATAATCACTAGGATGAGTCAATATGCAACTTACTCCTCTATAGTCTAGATATGGTTTGTCCTAAAAAATGAACTAGGGAAACATGAAAACACACTTGGATTCAATGAACACAGAGAAAATACAACTTTTATAATATTAAACACATCAATAATGTTTACTTTTGGAATTACAATAATGGATTTCAAACTAACATTAAATGAAGTTATGAGATGTTAGTGGGGCATTTTAAAATCCACTTTTAAAGTTCCATGACAACTTTGTCCCTAAATATAACTCGTTGTCTAGATGCATGACAAAGTGGGACCTAAATCAAAACTTGCATTTTATATCTATTTTAATTTATTTGAATTTTTTAGCAATACATGGAGGTAAATTAAACTTGCATTGTATACAACTCACACTTGTAAAAGAATTGAGATGGTATTCTATAAAATAAGATAATGGATTTTTAAAAAAAAATCACTTCATTAACAAATAAATGTTGAAAATACTCTTAGCATTGAATAATGACTTCAACAAAATAAATTTGGAAGAAATAGTTAACATTCAACGTTGAATTGTTATTTAACATTGAAACATGTTACATTATATCATATGATTAGAATTATAATTAGAATAATGGGACTATGTAAATTTTAGTAATGTGAAATTTAAATTATTATTTAAAAATTAATTGTAATGTGGGTTTTATATTTGTACTTTTACCTAATATTACTTAACTCAAAAAAAATTTAACAATTTTAATTGAGTTGAGAGTAAAGGATGTTCTATAAGATCATATTAGTAAAATTATCATTTTAATTTTATTTAATTATTATATCATCAAATTTTTTATATAATAAAATTATGTAAATTTTTATAATGTAAAATTCATATTATTATAAAAATTAAAATTACTCTAGTTTTCATAATTGTACTTTCACACAATAATAGTATAATATAATATTAATATTAAATTATATATATATATATATATATATATATATATATATATATATATATATATATATATATATATATATATATATATAATAATAATAATAATAAAATTATGTAAATTTTTATAATGTAAAATTCATATTATTATAAAAATTAAAATTACTCTTGTTTTCATAATTGTACTTTCACACAATAATAGTATTATATATATATATATATGGTCTAATGAGGTGCTTAAAAATTAATCCATGATAATTGATCCTTTTAAGCATCGTCTTCATCAATGTTGGTCAATATGTCTAGGTGTATTATTTGCACATCACTTTGAATGTCTAATTATATATATATATATATATATATATATATATATATATATATATATATATATATATATATATATATGGACTTGTATACTTGCAATCTATGATCTCTTATTTTACATATCAACTTTGATTTCTCACATGTTAGGACTTCTTAGTATTGTTTATAGTTCAAAATATCTTTGTCTCTATGAATTGTATTAACTTGTTCCTCATGTTCAAATTTTGGGTACCGATGCATACTAAAGTGTAGTTTTTTCATTTGATGTATCTAGGGTCACTGGAGTAACACATTGTATAACCCATGATTAATATGCCATGGAATAAGCTTTGAACCATTTCTGGAACAACTTGGATAAACAAGATAATAAAACCAAGGCTTATTTTCCTACACCATTATTATCCTCAAAAATTTGTTTAAGCATATGCTAATTATTCATTTCAAAGGATAATATAATAAATAAATACATCGGTGTGTAAATACAAACTCAAACCATTTCATACCATTATTCTTTGCTTCTCATTACCATCTATAAATGCTCTTATAATAAAGTATCATTCTATGAACTATCATGTTACATTTTAACTTCATCAAAAAATAATGTGAAGGGAGAATTTTTTTTTTTTATTGAGTTGATAACACTAATAAATCCATCAAATAAATGATTTATAATTAAATGACACTTTGTTGAAAATTTTCTTTTCAACCATATGTATATTTGACTTATCATGCCGTTTGTTGTTTTCATTTGGAATAGGTTTAGTAAAATATTCAAATATTAACTCAAAGGGGCTACCTTCAAATAAATTACTTTGTGATAAATTATTATGACAATAGACATACTTCTAGATTTCAAATACATATGTCTTGGAAAACATGTCCATTTCCAAAAGCATATTCATTTTTGACGTTGGCCTTATATATTTGTCAAATTCAGTTTTAATACAAAAGACTCTTTTTGCCAATTTGTATATTGTTGTTGCTTGTTTATTTTTATATGTTATGTTAATTTGCGAATACATTTGAACTATGAATAATTTTTTTTCAATTTCATATGATTCTTCCTTGCTTCTCATTACCATCTATAAATGCTCTTATAAATAAAGTATCATTCTATAAGCAATCACATGAAATTTTAACTTCATCAAAAAGTAATATGAAAGAAAACTTTCATTCTTTTATTGAATTGATAAAACTAATATATCCATCAAATAAATGAGTTATAAAAAAATGGAAATTTGTTAAAATTTATATTTTCAACCATATGAATATTTAACTTCTCATGTTGTTAGTTATTTTCATTTGGAAGAGGTTGAGTAAAAATAATCAAATATTAATTTAAAGAGGCCACCTTCAAATAAAGTATCTTGTGCTAAATTATTGACATTATATATTTCAAATATGTATGTCTTGGAAAACATTTCCATTTCTATTTTCAAAAGCATATTAATTTTTTTACATTGGCCCTATATATTTATTAAAGTCAGTTTTAATACAAAAGACTCTTTTTGTCAATTTGTATATTGTTGTTTATTTAGTTTTATTTATTGTATTAATTCATGAATACATTTGCATTATGAATAGTCTTTTTCTAACTTCATATTATATATTTTTTTCTTTTTTAAATAACAAGTTTCAAATGATTTGTATATCGTAAACTTTGTATTTTCCTTCTGAATTTAGTTATTTATAAAGGTATTTGCATTTTTCATTTAATTTAAGCTATTTGAAGTAATTAAATTTCAAAAAATGATTATTTTAAATCAAAAAAATCGTATAGAATATACCTACAGTGAAAAATTTATGCAATTTAATTTGTCTTTTCATTGTATTAAAATATAAATATTTGTAAAACAAAAACAATTTTTTGGGTCACTGCTAATGCAATTATGATTTCATACAATAAGAAAACCATGAAACGAGAAAGAGAAAATAAAAAAGGAAAAAACTAATGAAATTTTAATAGATCTCGAAATGTACAAACAACAACAAAAACGAATGACCATACCACCGTTCGAATAGGGGAAAGACGCCTGCAATAAAAACGAATGACCATACCATCCACAGTCGTGACGAATGCGAAATCTGTTACATCAATATCAGACAAATGGCCTTCCCCTTCACTGGTAGCCCGCCTGGCTTCTTGACTTTTATCAAAATACGTGCTCTTGTTATTTTAAAAATAGAAAACAAACATAAAAGATTAATACTAGTGGGGAAATGGACAAGGTTAATGCAAGATGCGACCGCTAACTTTTATTGGTTTCCTGATTTGCCAGCGTGGACACCGGTCAACAACGAATGGTTGCCCATTTCAACTGCTCACTAATATCTGTTCCCCATCACCACCACGTCTTTTGTCAGATTCGCTGTCCCCACCGCTTGAATCCATCACAGCACCAGCCTCATCCATCCTTGTTATCTATATAAACGTCCTGTTTAACTGACTAACTGACTTATTGCTTGGAAGTCTCGAGTCGTAACTGGGGGAGCAGCTCCGAATGGGCGACAGAAAACACAACAGAGACAGCTACGAATGAGAAGAAATAGGAATGGAAGGTGGTTCCAGCTGTAAGCACTTTCGTAGGCTGACTCCTGAAGAGGAAGAAGTTATTCATATGCTGGAAGATATAGAGGAGGATCCAAATATTGTGGCTGACGAGGAGCTTCTCTGTGGCGTTATGAGGAGTCCGGAGAAAGAGATCACTTCCTCTTGTTGTTGTTCTACTGATAATATTCTGTTAGCAGCGTCTGAGCATAGACGTTGTGACGTTGAGGAGTCACGAAAAGAGATGGGTTTCTTCGTCAGTGCGTCGGATGATGAGCTCGGCATACCGTCAGGCCCATTTATGAAGCAGGCGGCTGCTTGTATTTTAGATGCACGTGCAGAGGCGGCGGATATTCCTTGGTTTAGAAATGAGGGTATTACGAATGCGGTGTGGCATTTTGAAGATTATAACAAAAACTGGTTGGAATGGGAGGGTGATGATTTTAGTTTTTTTTGAAGCAAATCTGGCGTGTAATGATTCGAGTGAATAATATGTGTGGTTGGGACAGACCAGGTTGCGTTCTGCCCAGTTTTACCACCGGTATCATAATCAATATTTTCTAAAAATGAAAGAAATCGATGAGTATATTCTAAAATGCGACACACTTTAAAAGAATAAAACCGAATTGCATGATCAGCATTCGCTTGGGTCATAGAAACCCTAACGCGACGTATGAGTTAATAAGGCTACTTTGAGCGACTTGTGGACGAGATTAAATTTGCTTTTTATGTAAAATATTGATAAGGGCAAAATTTTCGCATCTTGATAAAGAATCAGGATTTAAATTAATTGTAAAAAGTCCGAAATTTTTGAAGTCTTAAATTTTCAAGCCATATGAACACATGATATGATTGTCGATATATTCATTGAAACATACATTTTAATCATTGGTATTTTTATTATCATAATTGTAAAAACAAGCTGACGGTTGGGGACATTGTTGTTTTGTCATAAGATCGTAATACATGTATTGATCATTATTAATATCAAACAAAAGATCCAAAGGATGAGGCTTATTAGGGTTTTCAACAAGACTATCCATGATCGGGTTTCTAAGTTTGGACATAACCATAAAGAGGAAAAAGATAAGGCTTAGAATAAAAATGTGAAAAAAGCATTTATTAAATTATGTTCATTTAAAAAATCAGATTTGTAAATAAATATTGTAATTTGAAAATAAATTTTGTAGAAGGAGAAATTTTAAATGTAATTTAAGGTTTTGTTCAAATAAAAATAGAGAATGGATTCAACAAATGATTAACTTTAAATTTAGATATGGAGGGCATAGGGTTAAGAATATAGAAATAGTTGAAGTATAAGGGTAATAAATTAATTTATAGCAAGTCAATTAATTGTAAATTTAGATAAATGAATATTCGTAATTATAATATTAAGGTATGTTAAATATAATAAGTATCAAATTAGAAAGACATTCAATTGATTGTAATATCAAAGAAGAATGATAGCTAGTTGGGTTTATTGTGTCCAAGTAGATATAAACTAGAAACAAGTGGAAAGTATGCAGGATCAATATTTCAGATCTATCATCAGACTTTATAAATTGTAATTTTGTAATCGTAGACACTATCATTGAATCTAGACACTACCATCGAGGCTAGTATTCGACTATGATTTAGGTGTCTAGTACATGATAGTGAATAAATCTTTATGTGACCAACTTTATTATTTTGAGTTTTTTTGTTACCTTTCTATCAGAGATATTTAGATTTAGGATATGCGACGTCACTATTTTTTAATTGATCAGACCCTAGTTCTTAACCCTTAGAATGAGTTTGATAAAAATAAGTTAGTGGGTTCATGGTCTTGAGTTGACCTCAATGACCCCTTTATCACTAAACATTGCCTACATATTCAATACTTTAAGGAGGGCCTCACACTTATATATTTCTCTATTTTTTGTGGGAGTGTGTGTGTACAAGAGTGCAATATATTATATGAATATGCATGCAATGATCTTGCTTGTAATTTGACAAATATTACTCATAAGCTGCTTTTTGAATTTTGTAAAACTTTTGTATGACAACTCCTATGACTAATAAAAAAAAGGGATGAATAGGGTATAATAACTCAATTGTATAATTTATTGAATGAGCCTTGGTAGGTGCTTACTTGGTATTTGTTAGATGATGAATGAAAAGGTTTAGACTTGAATTTATACCACACATTTAAAAATATCTCAGGGTAGAGTTCAATAAGACAAATAGGCCAACGCATAGGTTTCAAAACATTGACATTTTAAATGAAATTTATCAACTAGATACTAGATAAAGATCTGGACACTACCATTGATGGTATGTCCCTATGTGGCTAGTAATGTCTAGAGAACTAAAAACATGTATGGATCTAAAACTGATAGTGAAATATTTTCATCGAGTTCTAAGCTTTCTATACAATGCAGGAGACCTGGGTCATCATAATGATATTAATTAGATTAAAATATAAATAATGAGGCATAATGATATGGTGAAGCAAGATTTTTAGCATCATAATTGTCTATAATTGAAGGGTAGATCCTTGATTGATATTTATCAAATGTATAAGATTAAGACAATATAAATATTTATTTAGTATCTATACAAAGTAAATTTAGGTGATCACACATATATGTGCCCCAAAACATCTGCATTTGTATTGGATAAAGATAGATATTGTGTTGTTGTGTGGATTTTGGCATATGATGGACTTAATCATAATTTAAATCAACATAAAGGGGTTTTTTAAGTGTGGATGGGTCACCGATATGACATATGTTGTCCCAATCACACCACTTATACTTGAATTTGAAGTGAATTGGGGTGATCATAAATAAATGTTTCTAATTTTTTTTGAATTTCTCTCATTGCAAGGGGATATCTATTGTTGTGTCATTTATTTGTTATAAGGGAACTAATCACAAGTAAAATAAACATAAATTAGAGGTTGGATGTACAAGGGCCATAATATGACTTACGTTACCATAATCACACCAATTTTCTTGAATTTGAAGACAAATGGGGTGATCGTAAATAAATATGTAACTTTATACTATAAGGGACATACTCACATGTAAAATTATCATAAAGGGGTGGTTGGTTGTGTGTGGATCACCAATGTGATCTACATTTCAACATACATACCACTTTAGCATTAATTCTAACAAAATTAGGGTGACTGTTCACAAGTGTGCCCCATAATTTTCCCATTTACCCTGGTCACAAATGATTATGTTTTTTTTATGTCACTATTGACATATAAAAGGACCTAATCATAAGTGAAATCAACATAAAGGGCTAGGTGGGTGTGGATTTGTTTTTAATATTTTAATTTGAACAAACTTAAAACTCCTAAAAATATTAGTAAGCAATAGATGTAAGGCCCCAAAATTTTAAAAATAAATATTAGTTTCAAAAGTTATGCCTTAAAATCTTTATGTTCAATATTAAAATATTGAAAATCATTAACCATTAACTAGATTGGATTTTTAAAAATTATCTTCCAAATCATAATGCATTGAGATATGATACCAATTAGAGAATATGAAGAGTGTCCCTACTTTCGTATATTTAATAAAATATATTTCAACTTATATTTGACGTTTATTTTAGTAAATAAGCCCTATCCCTTTTGTTATTTAACTTCTTTACTTTCTAACTATTGAACATTACACAATATTAGTAATACATATACATTATAACGTGTGTACATTATAACATATATGTGTTATATAATATGTACACACTTTTGATTTATATAATTTTAAATGCATGCCTTCAAGCTTAGAAATAACTTATATTCACAAGCCTAAGCTTGCACCTACACATATACAACTGAATCCATATTTTTGTCTAAAAATAACAAAATCTAACTTCCACTATGATAGATATTATGAACTTCATTGACACTTATCCTAAAACATTATGACAATGTCAATCATTCTCTCCTCTTTTCAACTATATAATTTTTAAATTTTTTTGGACTATATTAAGGTTTCCATCTATACTTATTTCTATGTATGTCTTTTTATGTCTCTATATATTTCAACTATGCATGCCTATATTTGTTATGTATCTTTTTTTTTTCATTCATCTAAATGCCAAAAAAAATATTTGTTTAAAAATAGGCCTAGTTTTATACATGTTATAAAAATTAATATACATATCTTAATAAATCTATGTAAAATATACTGATATATATCATTTTTGAGACAACTTGAGAATGATATATTTTATATATATTTATTAAGATATATACCCTAGTTAATAAATATGATGTGATAATATGATTATTTATTTATTTACTAAGATGTTTTAATATAATACAATCAGTGAAGTGGAAATCAATTTCACACTAAAAATAATGAGAAAATTTGTATAGTAAAAACAATAAGAAAAGAAGTAATCTTTAAAATATTAAATGTAAAATTTTTTAATTTACTCCTTTTTTTTATCATCTTTAATTTTTATTTCCCTCATTCTACTTTACATTTTTGTTTGAATTTATTTTTAGTTATATATTTAAAAAAAGTTAAACCATCACGTTGGTTATTTTATTTTTTTATTTAATCATGTGTAGGATTTGAAATAATTAAATTGTTTTTTTTATCATGTTTGCTTTCAAATAATTAAATTCTAACATTCTCACACTATTACATCTCCCAGACTTCCCCCTGAATTCTATTGTAGGAACACCCATCAATGTAAAAAAGTAAATTTCATTTATTTGAAGTAGTTCAAAGAGGTGCATAGTCAGGTATCCATTTTTATCATTTTAAAGATATATTTACTTGTTAAATTAATAAAATAAATAAATTTTCATTAAAAAAATTAAACACACACACACACACACACACACACACACACACACACACACACACACACACACACACAAAAGAAACTAGATGATCATATCTGAATTTCCACCAACTATTTTTAAAAATATACCAAAAGATGATAAAAAAATGAGTGGGTACATGACTTGTTATCTACTATGTTTTTCTAAAAAATGGGAGATCTTCTTCAAATTAGATATTTAACCTACTTATACTTGACCATTTTCAAAAAAAAAAAGGTAGTTTAGAAACTAGATTCAAAATATTAAAATTCGTGTTGTTATATAATCTTCAAATTTTGAGTGTAACATTCTCAAATAATCTATACAAAAGGAGATTTCTTGTTTTTTAGGAAAAAATGTTCACAAAAAACACCCTTTTGACCCACAAATTCCTTGCACTTACCCTCTTATAATGTCATTAAAGTCCTATGTGGCTTTATAGATTGTTGATATTTTGGTTTGCTTTTCCACTTGATGTTATCCCTCTATGTACACATGATTTTAGAATATAATGGGTAGAGGTCTAAAAATGATGTCTTCCCCCTTCTTCTTAACCTAGTTTGTCACCAACTCACAACAACAAAATTTGATGGGTTGGGAAATAATTGTGGGAGTTGTAGCTATGTATCATACATGTCTTAGTCGTTCTTCAACATATTTATTTGAAATATGAATGGGACATTGAGAAATTTTTATTTTTCCTCCTCTTCTTAGATATAAAGATGTATCTACATGCAATTTACTTAAAATTTTATTTTATTAAAAGAGGGTGATGTACAAATCATGACTCTGTCACAAGTGTAATAGTCGATATAGAAAATTCTCACTCTAACTTGAATAGTGGATTACTCTCTCTCTCTCTCTCTCTCTCTCTCTCTCTCTCTCTCCCCTATCTATATGTTAAATTGCTTAGGATTACCTATTGGATTAGGCTCTCTCAGACTTATTATCCTATCTATATGTTAAATTTCTTGCGATTACCTGGTATAAATATGTTGTTTTAGGACATAATTTTCACTTAAGTTGACTCATAAATAATAATAAGTGATCACCAAGGCACATAAAACATGATAAAAGGTAAATAAACCCATAAAATGATGAAGGATAGGATGGGCAGGCTCATCGATCCCACATAGAACAAGATCAGTAGGAATGACAACTTAGACCCAGAAAACTTTATAATGTAAGGATTGAGTATAAGCATAGGGATGTGCATAGTTAAGTTCAAGGATGAAAACCAATAGATTTAGAAGAGTATTATATGCATTTGGAAGGAACTTAATGACCAAATGAGAGGTATTGCAGGGTTGAAAAAATCCTAAAAACATGAAATTATAAATTAGTGTAGTAAGCATGATAATTAAAGGAAAAATGTTATAGAAAAGTGTATTGTAGAAAAATTAAATTTATATAATCTTGAACCTTTTATTGATTTTTTTAAAATTTTATCCCTAACAAAATAATATATTTAAATTCAATAAAAAAAACAAATTTTATCATGCATATATTTATATCAAACATGAAAAAAATCTAAGAATTTTTTTTTCCAAATTTTGAGCTAAATCTTCAAAATATTCTATTGATATATTTCACTCATTATTTTCATCTAGACTCCATGCATTCAAAAAATATTTCTCTCTGATAGAAGAGGGTTTTTATATTTCTAATACTCTTATACATATCTAGGACATGACACCTATTCCTACAGCATCACATATTTATAAAAATATTTAGTATTGTTTTTTTTGTCGTACTTATATTAATGGGTTAGCTTGAAATTTTTGTCACTAAAAAGTGTATTAGATATGTTAGCTCATAAAGGCATCCTCATATTTTCAATAATTTTGTAGATTTTTTTAAGATAAGTTTTTGCATATTATTAATATTGGCGTGCATGCACGCACACACACACACACACACACACACACACACACACACACACACACACACACACACACATGCTTTTTTAGAATTCACATGTACATTATAGATTTTCTTCAACCAAATATTTTATTAAATACTATGTTTATTTTCTTTTGATATGTATGGATATAAGTATAGAAGTACATTAGTGTATTTAGGTATTTAGAGAGTATTTAGCATTTAATTTTATAGGGTTCTATATTAAATATTTAAAAATTTAATAGAGAAATCAAATAAGTATTTACAAAATATTTCTTGTAGCATTAAAGTTTATAGTAAAGACACTTTATATCACATTAATTTTATTTACTTAAAGAGTTATTATATATTTTGGTGTGTTGTTTTAGATAATGTACATTGTTGAGAAATCTAATAAATAGATGATGCTTACTACTACCTCTTAACATGTACCTGGAATATATTGTTTCTTTATCATTTCTAAGTTCAATTATCTAAGAATTAAAGAAGAACTGGAATTTTCTAAACACTGATACAATATTTCATAAAATTGAATGAGATTTTTAGAGTCTTAAATTTAACAATCACAAAAAAAAAAAAAAAAAAACCCTAACCTAACACCTTCCAAAATCATGTTGTCTAATTTTAATGCCCAAAAATTCAAAATGATAATTATTAAAAAAAAATTATATTTATTCTAAAATTTCTAAGTTATTTTATCTTATTATTTAAACAATTTTATAATATCAAATCTTTACAATCATTTCCATATCACCCACTATTCAAAATATTTTTATAAAATTCTTTTTTTTAATCATTTCCTACTCTGATTTTAAAGAGTAAATTAAGTGTGAATTTACTATTTTGTATCTATTTAACCCTGGTTAAATGTATAAAGGGATGTGTGTTGCAGTTTGAATGAAATCTATTTATTCAGATACCTGACCGGCGCTAATTTAAGCATCCATTAAAACTCGCACTATTCCATGAATTTTTACATAATGCTTGTCAAGTTGACAATCATATAAATAGAATATCTTGTTCACACCATGATGTTTTGGATCTTTTGAGTAATTGTATTTTCTTACAAAACCGTACCGCGTCCATTGCGCTCCTAGGTATCTCTTTTAATATTGATTTTGTTGTCAGATAGTTGTAATTATTTTTTAATAAACTCATTAAGTTCAATTTTTTTTTTCTAATGAGTTTGATGTGATAAAATCAACAGTCCAGATTCTTTTAACATCAACATCAGACAAATGACCTGCCAGGCTGCCATTGACAGTTTCTGTCATATTGGGTGTCCCCGCCGCGGCGCCGCACGATTTCATTGCAGATTCCCACCGTCATCCGCCTTGTTTTCTATATAAACGTTTTGTCTTAAACCTCAGTAATTTACTTTTGGAGTTGGAGAGGAACTCGAAATGGGTGAGGGAAAACACGGCAGACGCAATTACGAAGAAGCAGAAATAGGATATTGCGCTCCTAGGTGTCTCTTTTAATATTGATTTTGTTATCAGATACGTTGTAATTGTTTTTTATTAAACCCATTAAGTTTTTTTAGAAAAAAAATGAGTTTGATGTGATAAAATCAACAGTCCAGATTCTTTTGACATCAACATCAGACAAATGACCTGCCAGGCTGCCATTAACAGTTTCCGTCAGATTGGGTGTCCCCTCCGCGGCGCCGCCCATATTCTTCGCAGATTCCCACCGTCATCCGTCATTGTTTTCTATATAAACTTTTCGTCTTAAATCTCAGTAACTTACTTTTGGAGTTGGAGAGGAGCTCGAAATGGGTGAGAGAAAACACGGCAGAGGCAATTACGAAGAAGCAGAAATAGGAATGGAAGGTGCTTCGAGCTGTAGGCGTTTTCGTAGGCTTTCTCCTGAAGAGGAAGAGCTTATCCGTATGCTGGAAGATGCAGAGGAAGAGCAAAATGTGGCCGACGAGGAGGTTGTGTGGAGCGTTATGAGAAGTCCGGAGGAAGAGATCAGTTCCTCTTGTGGCTCTACTGAAAATAATCAGTCAGCAGCAGAGGCTGAGAATCGAAATTGTGATGTGGAGGAGACACGAAATGAGATGGGTTACTTACTGAGTGCGTCGGATGATGAGCTGGGCATCGCGCCAAGCCCGTTTGTGGCGGAGACGGCTGCATGTTTTTCAGACGCGTGTGCGGAGGTGTCGGATATTCCTTGGTTTAGAAACGAGGATCTTGTAGATGTGTTGTGGCATTTTGAAGATTATAACTGTAACCGGTTAGAGTGTGTGGGTGCTGAGTGTCTTCTTTACGAGGAAAGAGATATTAGTTTGTTTGAGCAAATTGATTCGACGTCCTCTATGTCATGGTCACAACAAACCGTACGATTTGATTGTATATGTGTTTGCCAAATTTGCAACCAAGAAATAGTTATTCAAATGTTTGAAGGTAATATATTTTGAAATGATATTAATAAATTGTATATTATTTTATAGATTAGGATCATGTTGTTTGGATATATATTTTTTTATTTTAGAAGTTTGTTATTTAGAAGTAAAAATTAGAATTATTTGTACGCAAAAACTTCAATTTAAGTTTAAGTGTTTTTCGTTAAAATTAAAGTGTTTCATAATTATGAAGAAGGGTCTATATGAAATTATTTAATTAAATTTGGAGGGAGGATTATATTTGTCAGATTTAGATAATGAGAAATTACCTTTCAAATGTATTAAATATTATGACTATGGCCACTTTACTTAAGGATGTACAAAAGGGAATAAAATGTGCTTTAAGAATCTCAAAACACTTAATAACATGCTTTCATCAAAGTGAAAATAAGAACATCCCCACTAAAAAAAAAGGTTTATAGAATCAATGCGTTGAATAGGTATAAATGGTTCCTAATGTATTGAACATGTTTGAAATCTTAAGAGAAAGTACTCAAACCCCAATTAAAGAATTGGAGGTACAAATTAGTCAAATTAAAATTAGTTTGAGAGAGGTGTAAAACAATGTAAGACATTTGTAAATAGATGAAGGAAAAAAAAAAAAAATCCTCAAAACAATGAGGAAGTATATTCTATGAAGCTTCTTTGATATATGTTACTTTAATCACTATTGATTTTAATCTTTTGATTAGAAATATTTAAAAGAAGAGCATTGGGCTAAACAAATTATACGTTCCTAGAAAATTATGTTTACCTAAAATTTAATATTTATCTATTTTTTAGACTTAAACTTTACTTATATTTAATAATAAAAATTTAAAATTTTACATAAATAACATTTATTTCTAATTTGGTTGATTTTGCCTAGATTAATGTCTTAGATTAGTTTGCAAGTAAGAAAAACAATATTAATTTCAATCTATAGAAAAAGTTTGGAGTGGCATTTAGGATGTGTCACAGGTATCTTGCATCATTGTTTTTTTAGTTTTATTTTATTAATATTATTATTATTTATACATATTTTTTTTCCTTTTGTATTTTTTTTATTATTTTTACGTTTAAAAAAATGTAATCTTGATGAATTCTTCTTTTTCCTCTTGGGAACAACATTTTCCAAAGTTGACCATCTTCGGCTCTTCTTTAGTACCCAAGTTAACTTTTTGTACTTTTGAAGAACTCTCATCATACTCTTTCTTTTTATTCAAAATTTGAACATGCTTATCAAAAAATTTCTCTAAAGAAACTAACCCTTTAGGGATTTTATTTCCCTTTAATTCAATTAATGATTCACTATCTTCATGTTCAGGATTAGTATTACCTTTTGTTATCTACTATGGAAGTGAACTACTTCCTTCAAAATATAATTCTTCAAAATTGTCTTCCTGCTCAAGGAAAATAGCCATCTATTTGTCCTCAATACTATCTATTTGTCATCATTGAGAACTTGTCACTGATTGACATTATCTAAAACTTTTTGATGGAAAGCCATCTCTACTCTATAGTCACCTTTTCAAAAAAGTATGGAAAATTGATCTAACCTGAGTAGAGCTATGGTAACTGCAAGAGAATCAGCTCTAGATTTCTAATCATGAGGAATGGAATTGATTGAAAAAACTACAAAATCAAGTGTTACACTCAAAATTCAATCACAAAAATGCCTCATCTTATCTTTCTTCACCTGGTATTGCCCCTAAATTTATCTCACTATTAACTCAACATCTCCTTGTGCTTTAATGAATCTCACTCCTTTTTCCTTTGTTTTTTGAAATCCTAATAATAGCGCTTCATACTCTATTATTTTGTTGGTATTTTCAAACATAAGCTTGTAAGATTAAGGATATACCTTACCATCTAGTGATATTAGTACAACTCTAGCACCTAAACCAAGAAAATATCAGCGATAAAATTCTAGTGTTCATATGTTCTCTTCCTCCTATATCTCTAGTTCTTGTATTTTTTTGCCCAACTCAAGGTAATAGACTCCATAATATAATTATTCAAAAATAATTTGTAATTTTGGATCATCAGACTTGGAAACTATATATTTGGACTTATTTTTAGGTTCAAGTTTTTGATTTACTCCTGTGATTAGAATGTAAGCGCATGACCAATCCATCTTTAATTCTCCTCCAAGATATTTGTATAAGTTTTTACGTAATAATATTTCATAATAAACAAGAATATATGCAATTAAAATTGTTATTTTAAGTCTTTCATCTGGAAAGGCTACCAAAAAAACTGAGCATCTTTGATTTATCTAATCAATGGAACTTATCTTTTCGTTGAGTAACATATCCCTATTGACTTAGTCAAATTAAGGCCAAGGGCATTGGATACCTTAGTTGGCATGACAATATCAGAGGCTCTATAATCCAAGATATAATTGCTCAACTTGACACCATTGATCAAAAGAGACACATAGAATGGCTCTATTCTTTTAGATGTGGAGGCTGTTGTGGGAGAAGTAGTTGTAGCATTTTTTTGGGAAGGAACCTATTTGGGAATAGGCATGATAACTTTAGAAGTATTAACTATATTGTTTGATCCTTTACTATGTACATACTTGACTATTTTATTTAATTGATCTAGATAAGACCTTAAGTATTCAACTTCTAACATTTGAATCTTGATTTTCTTGATGTGATCAATAATGTCAAAAAAAGGGATAGATGTAGACAAATTTAGATTAGCTTCAAAAGTATGAGTTACTAGTTTATGAGGTTGTGAAGAAGAGGATGCTACATTTTTATCTTTTGGACCAAGAGAAGCAGGTAAAGGACTACCTCTTTTGAGAATGCTAACATTTGACATAGGGTCTTCTTTATCTTTCCTTTATTTTTTGAAATGTTTTTCACCAACTTGCTAATTCTATGACCTTGTAAACACTAAAAAAGAGTGACTATGATCTTCTTTAATTTCTTCTTCATAATCACTTTTTAATTGATATTCAAGGTAGCCTATGTTGGATTCACGAGTAGGAAGTATAAAGTCATCTTAATCAGCAAATCCTTGATCTAGGTTAGTAGTCACATGATTATTTGAAGCATATTCAATTGCTTGTCTTTGTGGAGGTCCAAAAATATGATTCTAATTCTGGTTATTGAAATTATGTATAGGTGCATTTTTGGTAGGAACAACATGAACACCTTGAGCAAATTACCTTTTAACTTGTAGTAAATCATTAGCAAGTTTATTCAATAGAGGATCCATTATGGTTTACACAATAGTCAAATTAGAACTACCGACCTTGGAATTTTTCTTCTTGATCTTTCTAGCCATGATAAGGTCATCCTCAACCTCTATAACAATGTTAAGATTAGTAGATAAATTAGTAGGGTGTGCACTATATATATCGTAGCTAACCTCTAGTAACTAAGCATTCACGAAAAAGCATTTATGTTTATCAATAGTGGGTTGAACATCCTAAGGTATTTTGTAAAGAAATGTATTAAACTTAACAATGAAATCCTAAATGTGTTCATGTGGCTCTTTTTTAAGCTAAGTCGATTGGGTGAGCAATATGTGTGAATCTTCTGTAGCTTTAAATCTCTTTTCAAATTTCTCATGCATAGTATTCCAATTTATTATGGTGCTAGGTTCTAAATGGTAAAACCATTTTGTAGCTAAGTCATGCAATGTTGTAATAAAGAGTTTGATTGAGACATATTCATGCTCAATCTCAATCACTCCATAGGCTACAAAGAAGGCATCTAGATTCTCATGTGGACTCTATTTTCCATCACCTATGAATTTAGAAAAGTTATTTCTTGACTCTTTAGGCAAGTCATTAGAGGAGGTGTTAAATTCAACAGGCCAATCACTATTCCTAAAGAATATGGAGTTGTTGCACCATTCTTTCAAGAATAATAAACTAAGGATTAACAAGTTATATTATTTTTGAATAATTGTGTTGTAGCTGATTCACAGGGGTTTTCACTTGTTTCATAGGTAAAAGACTCACTCTTCTCATTTTGGTTTGAGGAGGAAATCTAAAATTGAACTATTCTTGTAACTAAAAGAAGTCATTAGTTCAGCCTTAAGCTCTTCTTGATTTGGTGAAAGGTCAATTTGCCATATTGAAATGCCTAAGATTTTCTAAGGATTTGTTTATATTACTTTAGATTTATAATCAAGGGTTTAGGAAGCAATTACTTAGCATGCAACAACATTTAAACAAAGAAAAACTATTTCATTTGACATGCAACTACTCAATCAAAGCATCTTTTTGGCATGCCACATCTCAACAAAGTGATTGCTTTTGACAAGTAAAGCAATTTAAGACAAATAAAGCAATTACTTGACATGCATGCATTTCAAATCATAAATATGCCTTAAATTTTCAATGTACCTTCTTAAATAGTATTTTGGAAAACATGCAATTTTGGATAACTAAAAATTAATTGCATCTATCTTACCCTAGAGTAGATAATCTAATTTATGCTTTGGTTAAGTTTGTATTCCCCAAGAGAGTCACTAGAAACTATTGGCTAGATATTTTTTAGGCTATCAAAAGCACCTAGGCAGTCATGGGATTCAAACCCCTTCATTTAATAGTGAAGCACCAATTAAGGACATTGTTGCTAGGAAAATAAAATAGTTTAATTTCTTGGCAAATATTTGATAATGGCACCACATGAATGAATGGTATAAATTTCTATCCATAACTTAAGGATTGGGAGCTACTCATGTCTAGAATAAGTATCTCATTATTCCTAGAATAAACATGCTAAGTCCATCAAAGAAACATGATTGAGAATAAAGGGAACAACTCTTCAACATTGGTATAAAGTCCCTTTGGATTTACATCATGATCTTCCATAGTCGTTGAAAATAGTGGAACAAAAAGTACATTCCTTATTGTAATAATGTTGGCTAGATATTTTGTAGGCTATCAAAAGTACCTAGGTAGTCATGGGATTAAATCCCATTCATTTAATGGTGAATCTCCCATATGTTTTATGTCTATCTAATTCTAACTATTCAAAAAATTTAGTTATTCACAATTTAAATAGATTATTCACTGGATATACACAAGTTATCATATTTTAGGGGTATTAATATAATCACAAAGTTCATGAACCATACTAGAGTGATTTTGTAGCAAGTAAGTAGCTATTTTAGAGAATGTGTAAAGAAGTTTCAAGAAATAGGGAATGGAAAGACAAGAAGTTGTGAGAAGAAAAATTTTGTACTTCATGATAAGTAGTTTTCTAGAGCTTATTGAATCCGTACAAGTAAATAAACATTGAAGAGATGATAATCCTTTCAACAAATGATTAAAAAAGACTAGAATTCATATTCAGATTTAAAAATAACATAAAGTTTACCATTTTAAACTTTAAAAATGCACCAAATGATCTCCTTAGATGCAAATTTCTATATAAATCAATTTCCTTCTTATTCACTTTGAACCAATTTCATACAAAATAAAAACTTAGAAATTTGAATGTAAAATTTTAGATTGCCTAAATTTTCTTGCTTCAGTTACAATTAATTTCTAAAAATTACCATCCCTTGGAATGTAGGCTTTCACTATTACTTATACTAGTCCATATGTCAATATCAATTAGGAGACAACTCTTTGAATTCCCATGTGTTGCACTAAAAATTGTAAACCATTTAAAGGCATCCTCGTAAAATTTCTCATGTGTGGCTTGTAATGGCCAATGACATGTAGTACTTATCAGTTTCACTATTTGATTAAAAAAGTAATCTCTTTGCATGTAACGTAGAGCTTACTCAAAAAAAATTGTTTTCTAGAAAATGACTTCAAGTAATGATGTCTTTCCTAGTTATTTAAGTCTTACATTCTACAAAGTAACTTACTTTTACAAGTAATTTCACTAAATGACATTACTTATAAAGCTATTACTTAAAAAAAATTACCTCAAATCAATTACTAAATATAATATAAGAATATAGAAGATGTTATTAAGAAAAGAAGTAATAACCATCATTTCAAGTCATGAACCTCTGATCTACATTTTTCCCTATATTTGATATGTTGAAACATCATGAATTGGAATACTACATCATTTGATTGCCTTTCAGTTTCATATCTCAGTAGTTCCCTTTCCAACTTCCTGCAATAGGCTTTCACCTTCTCAAGTCTGGGTTCTAGCCACTTCCCTTCTTGTTGATTCTTGATTAACTCCTTTATAATTTTTTTGTGAACGGAGTTGAGGTTTTTCAATTAATTTCTTAAATTAAAGATGCAATTGCTTAGATGTCCTTGGCATTTTCTTAGACCAAGCTTTAGTAAGATAGAAGATGTAGTCCTCTAGATCCACTTTCACATCACAAGCATCTTATTCTTAAGTTTTCTTTTCTTTAAGCATTGTCCCAAGAATGTGCATACAAAAAGATATAAGTTGTTCCTCTTATTTTGCCTTCTTTATTGACCCTTATAGAACAATCTGATCTTCAATCAAAAATTTCTGACTTAAAGTGTTTATTCTTTAGAGACTTTCTTGTTGAAATTCAAAATTTTCATCCTCATTTTATATCTCCTTCATTACTATCTTTCTCTATGCTAATTTACTTTCAATGTCATCCAGAGAATCTAGGACCTCAAGGAACCATTTCTAAGTAGTTTGTAACACATTTTATATCTATTCATCAATGGCTTTGGCCTTTTCCCTATTTTCCTCTAACTCTATTATTGTTTACTAATCAAATACACCTACCAAAAGTAATGATTGTTGTGGAGAAAATCTAGCCACCTTGGTGATTATTTGACACAACTTAGCAATTTGTTCATTCAACTTACCTTTATCGGCTTTCTCTTCATCAAGCTTCTAAAAAAGAGTATTGATCAAGGTCTAAGTGTTCTATTTCAAGCCTTCTATAGTAACTTCTCCAAGGGGTACCTTTCTAACTATTAAGTCTTCTTTGGTGACTTCACATTTATTTTTTCCCTATGGAGGAACTGATATCTCTACAAATTTATAGCTTGAAGAATTAATTATCATTTTAGAAGTCACCTTGGCACTTTTAGGCTTTTTACCCTTAGGATCAAGACTTATCAAAAGTTGAAAGTCTATCTCCTCCAAGTTGATTTCTTTTTTAGACTCAGGAGTAGTTTGCAAAGCTAACCATGAATAAAAATCCATGCCAATGGAGTTGGATGAATGTACTATCATTTTCTACTAATTATTTCTTATCACTATCTCCTGAGAAGAAACCTCTTATACCTCTGAAGTATTTTGAACAACATCAAAAACTATTTGTTCATCATTTTATTTTTCTCTCTTTCTCAAGTTATTTATCCTTCTCTATCTCTGCTTCTTTCTCAAGTTCTTTCTCTACCTCCTCTTTTTTTCCTCTGCCTCTACCTCAGGTCCAATTGCTACTTGTTGTTGAGATACCTCATGGGATGCATTCACCTCTCCAATAGTTACCAACTTTGGCCCTTTTTGGGTTTGAACAAAATAAATGGTGGGGTGATACTCAGAAGGAGGTGGAGGAGGAGTAGTAAGTGGAGTGGAAGAAGGTGGAGGATGAGGAATATTAGTCTCCTTCTGAGTAGGTTTCATAGGAGACTAGAAAATTAGAGATTTTTGGGGTGGCATGAGTGTGAAAGGATTAAATTCTTTTACTACTAGATAAATAGGTTCATTTTCCTTCACTGGTAATTAAAATGAAGATGTGGTGGATGTGATAGGAATAGGAATGGTAGAAGAAGAAATGGTAGAAATAGGGCTAGTGGAATTAGGAATGTTTGTGGAAGAGACTAGAGGAGATATAGGTGTAAATTGTTGGATCGGTTCCTTTTCTTTCACCACATATTTTGTGTCATCAAAATTCTTTTGTAATTTTAACTTCTTCTTTGGCTCTTGGCTGCTTTTTCCCTACACTTCTTTCCTCTTGTGACTAGCTTGGCTCATTTTAGTCATTACTGGTTCTTTCATACAGAAGCCCTTACTAAGAAGCCATGTTGAATTCATAGAAAAAACTATTGAATATCTCTCATCAATTATCTTAATTTGATTCTTATTGAAGTCAATCTCTAGAAGTGGAGCATTATCTCCTCCCATGACATGATAATAATCATGAATCACTTGTCTATCATCTTGTATACCTTCAAGAATGATAGCTAAATCAAAAGAAAAAATTTGTTCCATAGTCATTTTGTTTTTGTCTCTTCTCCTCACTTCAAATTCATCTCTACAATAAATCCAAAAGTCTTTAAGTGTAGGAATGTGCATATGCTCAAGGGAAATTGTGTTTTGAGCTATGTCTCTATAATCAAAATTTACTCTAGATTCAACATGTGATTGATTGTAGTTGTAATACATTTATATTTACACATTATTTGACTTGTAAATGATTTAATAATTATAATTACTAATAAAAATGGGAAAACTAATAGAAGAATGGTGAACTTTTGACTGTAAATCATGTAACTCTACCAACAACCTACATGAGCTAGTGATCAATGTTATCATTTATCAATATTAACCATTTAATCATTACATAACTCTTGTTAACATCAATATCTATAATGTATGCATACATCTAGGTTGAAAATCACTTAACATTCTCCTCTCCATTTATTCTACATAACAACAGGGTGATATGATCCACTTCTTGAACTAAATCAGATCTTACTATTTGCTTTAGAAACCTTGAAGGCTACTTTGGTTTCCTCAGATAATTAGTATTCATTATCTTGATGCAATCTAATGTCTTATTCTCCCATTAGATTTTATATTTATCCATTTATACATTGAGCACTTTATACCTTGCTAGGATCTTAAAATAGTAATCAAAATATTGAATATCAAACCTTATCACTACATTTCTAGCAATATCTTTTACTATCCTAGCAAGAGAATCATAGTACTTAGCACAGTCTAGTAAAAACTTAGGAATTTGTGCAAAACTTGGGAATGTTACAGCTTGTAGGATCCCATTGTTGGTCATTGCTTGCATGAGTGGTGTCTTGATTATGGATTTTGACCTCTCTAATAGCTCAATTATAGAAACATGTCCCATGTCACTATCACTGATCTCAGATAACTTGAAAGCAATATAGAACTCAATATGACATCCTTTATACTCATAATTCATCTTTGCTTCCTTTAGATTCTCAACTCTCTTTGCCTTAGACTTATTTCTCCTACTCAGCCCTAGAACTTCTTCAAGTGCTAACTCAGGAAATTCTTCAATCAATTACTACTTCTTTTACTCCAGTTGCTTCTTATAATTTTGACATTTGTTGTGATTGATACCAAAAGGACTTGGTGATTGATCTTAAGAACTCAGTAAGTGCTCCTACTGGTTAGAAAAGGTTGATCAATAGAGTCAGGTTATTGTCTTGTGTAATAATCTTAAGAAAGATTTAGGTTATAATGAACTCTTAGAAATTTAAAGCTTTGAAAACTCTGGGTAACTCATTCAAAGTAATAGGGTATCAAAACCCCAGGAAGGTCTAGAAATTTGCAAGTCTTGATTCTCAAAAACCTAAAGTGAGTAACAAGTATTCATAATCCCATGTCTCTTTGGACATGTCACTCAGGTTTGTGTGGTCAAGTTACTTAGGTTTGAAAACCTGACGAATTAGATGTAGTGAATAATCAAAACTTTGGGCATGTAAGTAGTTATTGAAAATCTAAGCAAGCCATTTTTTGAGAGCTTCAAGTTTCTAAGCACTAGCTACTAGGGTTCAAAACATCAAGAAAGTGAGAAGTTGTGTAAAGACTGATAAAAATGTGCTAGGTTAAAGGCTAGGAAATCTTATAGTAAAAATTAATGTTTTTGAGATCTTTTTAGGGTTTTATCATGTCAAGATTTTTTGGGGATTTTACAAGGTTTCACAATATCAATGCATGTAGAAAAGACAAACAATTGCAAGAAAAATAAGAAAATGGCAGAGAAACCTTTGAGGTGATAAACGGAAACTTATCAAAGTAAAAAAATAAAATAAAATCCCATAAAGAAGACATGAAATCAAAGTGGAAATAATCTACATACCTCTACTACAAATGGGTTATTGAAGAATTGCTCATAAATCACTCCATAGGCTCAAAAAATGTTGCTCGAGATTAGCAGGGGCAGCATCTAGGTTAACCAACTTGAAATCCAAGTAGGAAATGAGGTGGATTTTTTATTATTTATATTATCCCTTGAATTTATGGAAACTAAGTGACATGAAGGAATAAAGACACGTAAGCATTTTGAATTTTACTTTGTTTCATGAACTACTTTGCTTGAGTTGGTATTTGAAGTCAAGTACCTTCAAAACCCTAGTTTTGTCTATTCTTGTAAATGATTTAAAATTACAAACTTTGACTACTTTTACTTATGATTTTAATAAAGTGAAGTAAATTCGAAACCTTGGGTTCTTTTGAATAGTTTTTTTCTTTATAAGTTTATGAAACTATTTTGCTTCAACTTTCACTAGAAGAAAAGTCATTACTCAACTCTAGTTTGATCTACACAGTGTAGTTCAGGTTTATTGATACAAATTACTTCAAATGAAATAAGTAAATTAACTTTAAGAACCTAACTCAGTCTAGCAATGATTCCTAACACCTAGATTTTTTGAATCAATTGGAATGATAAACAAAATGGGTTTTATGAGAATAACTTAGGTAGACATTTCCAACCTTTTGAATCAATTTGAAACAATTGGGAATGAATTCAATCATAATGAAAATAATTAGAGACTAAGACTTATTTAGGAGACTAAGTTTTAACAAGAATAACTGACTCACAAAAGATAAAAGGTAAAAATTCTAATAGGGGTATCCCAAAATTTTATGTGTAAAATTTTGGATAATACCAGTTGTCTCCAATTTGAGACATATTTGTTTCTATCAAAAATAAAAAAATCAAAGATGAGATCCCAATATCTTTGGTTTTGAGTCTTATCTATTGGGTACGGAGTCATGTAAAAACTCAATCATGAGAAACTACAAAATAAATAAACAAACAAAAAAAAATCAAAAATAACTAAACAAAATAAATACTAAGGACTTATTTATATACATATAGGTGTTACCCTACTACTCAATTCTTGTAGAGCTTCATGTGCTACCCATTATAAGGTAGTGGTGGTTCAATTCCATCTTGATAAGCTAGGATGAAGTTATCTTTTTCAACAAACTTTCTTGATTGTGAAAGGCCCTTTCCACAGGGAATCAAATTTGCCATGCATTGCTTTTGGTTCATGTCACTTATCCCATTGTAAGACCAAGTCACCAAATTCAAAATTTATTTCTTTAGCCTTTTTGTCAAAAAAAATTTCACATTCATCTAATGATCAACCAAATGGTCAACAACTTGAGTATGTACTTCCTGTAATTTAGTTAAAAACATAATCCTTTTATCTAGTGAATATTGATAAATTATATCTTCAATAGCCTTGGACAAATGTAAAGCAGGAAACTCTATTATGATAGGCATTTTAGCATCCGTTCCATATAACAACTAAAATGGTGACAAGCCAATGGCTTTCTTTGATGTGATTTTATCAGTGCACAATGCACCAAATAACTTCTTGCAAATGATTGTCATCAAGTTATTTTTAGTTGACTCAACTTGACCATTCCCCTGAGGATATTAATTTGAATGGTGAACTAATTATATTTTATGTAAATAACATAAATGGTTTAGTTCATCTAAAAATAATTTAGCTGCATTATCTATTACTATCTTGTGAGGAACACCAAACCTCACTATAATGTTTTCATTGATAAAATAACATACAAATTTAGAAGTGACATGCTTGACAAGAATGGTTTCTACCCACTTGCTGAAATAATCAATGGTTGTTAATACATAACAATGGTCAACACTTGAAGAAGGATTCAACATACCAATAAAATTTATGCCCCACTGGTGAAATGGTTGATTGATTATGACTAGTTTTAGAGGCAATGCTGGCAACTTTGGATGTACCACAAAATGCTGACATGCTTGACATTTAGAAATCCAATCCAAAGTATCCTAGAAAAGAGTGGGCCAATAGTACCTTACACGTAGGATTTTATGTGTTGTAACTCATGTTGAGAATTGACCTCCCTAGGCTCTATCATATAACTATTCTAGAAGTCTCTTTTGTTGTTCTTTATCCATACAATGAAATAAAATACCATCAATTCCTCTTTTGTATAAACCATTGTCCCAAATGACATAATTCTTTGACTTTAGCTTGATAGTCCATCTTTCCTTGCATGTAAGATGATCTAGACATTATCCTTAGGCTAGGAAGAAATAAATCTTACTGTACCATTAATCAACAAGATAAAAAAAAAGAACCGTGGGCAAATCTTTAACTAATTCATCTTGAAGCAAAGACACCAGCATATCTATGTCATCTCATCTACTTTTTGTCATTAGTTATCACAAGATTCTGCCTCTTACTAGCTTTATTGGTTTGATATCAATTTCAAACTCTTGAAATTTAGCCATATAGGTGCCTCTAATCAATCCAAACTCTTATTGTGTTAGAGTAGATTTGACTGCACTCTAATATATGAAGACAAAATGTGGTGCCTGAAGGATTTTCATACTTTGACTATAGCAAAGATGTGTTTTTACATATGTGTGTACTTTAGCTCATAAATTTTCAATGGTTGGCTCATGAAAGCTATAGGAGATTCAATATTTTCATCATTCTTTTGTAGAAGTATGGCTGACATGGTGTGCTTAGAATAATAACAATAAAGAATGAACTCGTCACTAAAATCATGAGAAAAAAACAATAGAGCTTGAGCTATGGCTACTTTAATCCTTTAAAATTCCAACTTACCTTCAGCATTCCACTTGAATTCTTATTTATTTTTCATCATATCATAAATATGGTGAGTCAACTCAACAAAATCAGGAATGAATCTTCTGAGGAAGTTGACCTTAACAAAGATTGAATGTACTTCCTTTTTGGATGTAAGCATAGGTAAATTTTGAATAGGTGAAGTAACTTGTTGTACTTTTGAAGAACTCTCATCATTCTCTTTCTTTTTATTCAAAAATTGATCATGCTTATCAAAAAAATTATATAAACAAACTAACCCTTTAGGGATTTTATTTCCCTTTAATTAAATTAATTTTTCACTATCATCATGTTCAAGATTAGTATTACCTTTGTTATCTACTATAGAAGTGAACTACTTCCTTCAAAATATAATTCTTTAAAATTGTCCTGCTGCTCAAGGAAAATAGCTATCTATTTGTCCTCAATGCTATCTATTTGTCATCATTGAGGACTTGTTACTAATTTACATTATCTAAAACTTTTGGATGGAAAGCCATCTCTACTCTATAGTCACCTTCTAAAAAAAGTGTGGAAAATTGATCTAACCTAAGTAGAATTATGGTAACTGCAAGAGAATCGGTTCTATATTTCTAATCATGAGGAATGGAATTGATTTAAAACACTAAAAAATCATGTGTTACACTTAAAATTCAATCACAACAATGCCTCAGCTTATCTTTCTTCACCTGGTATTTCTCCTATATTTATCTCACTATTAACTCAACATCTCCTTGTGCTTTAATGAGTCTCACTCCTTTTCCTTTATTTGTTCCAATCCTATTAATATCACTTCATACTCTATTTTTTCTTGGTATTTTCAAACATAAGCTTGTAATATTAAGGATATATCTTACCATCTGGTGATATTAGTACAACTCTAGCACCTAAACCAAGAAAATAGCAGCTATCAAATTCTAGTGTTCATATGTTCTCTTCTTCCTCCTATATCTCTAGTTCTTGTATTTCCTTACCCAATTCAAGGTAATAGACTCCATAATATAATTATTCAAAAATAATTTGTGATTTTGGATCATCAGACTTGGAAACTATATATTTGGACTTATTTTTATGTTTAATTTTTTGATTTATTCCTTTGATTAGAATGGGAGCACATGACCAATCCATCTTTAATTCTCCTCCAAGATATTTGTATAAGTTTTTACATAACAACATTTCATATGAAACAGGAATATATGAAACTATAATTGTCATTTTAAGTCTTTTATCTGGAAAGGCTACCAAAATAAATGAGCATCTTTGATTTATCTAATCAATGGAACTTACCTTTTCATTGAGTAACATATCCCTACTGACTTAGTCAAATTAAGGCCAAGGGAATTGGCTACCTTGGTTGGCATGACATTATTAGAGGCTCTAAAATCTAAGATACAATTGCTCAACTTGAAACCATTGATCAAAAGAGACACATAGAATGGCTCTATTCTTTCAGATGTGGAGGCAGATGTGGGAGAAGTAGTTGTAGCATTTTTCTAGGAAGGAACCTATTTGGGAATATGCAAGATACCTTTAGAGGTATTAACTATATTTTTTGATACTTTACTTTGTACATACTTGACTATTTTATTCAATTGATCTAGATAAGACCTTAAGTATTCAACTTCTAACATTTGAATCTTGATTTTATTGATGTGATCAATAATGTCAAATAAAGGGATAGATGTAGACAAATTTAGATTAGCTTCAAAAGTATGAGTTACTATTTTATGAGGTTATGAAGAAGAGGATGCTACATTTTTATCTTTTGGACCAAGAGAAGCAGGTAAAGGACTACCTCTTTTGAGAATGCTAGCATCTGACCTAGGGTCTTCTTTATCTTTCCTTTATTCTTTGAAACTTTTTTCACCAACATGCCGAGTCTATGACCTTGAAAACACTAAAAAAGAGTGACTATGATCTTATTCAATTTCTTTTTCATAATCACTTTATAATTGATATTCAAGGTAGCTTATGTTGGATACACCAGTAGGATATATAAAGTCATCTTCATTAGCAAATCCTTGATCTAGGTTAGTAGTCATATGATTATTTGAAGCATATTCAATTGCTTGTCTTTGTGTAGGTCAAAAAATATGATTCTAATTCTAGTTATTGAAATTATGTATAGGTGCATTTTTTCTAGGAACAACATGAACACCTTGAGAAAATTGCCTTTTAACTTGTAGTAAAGCATTAGCAAGTTTATTCAACAGAGGATCCATTATGGTTTACACAATAGTCAAATTAGAACTGCCGACCTTGGAAATTGTCTTCTTGATCTTTCTAGCCATGATAAGGTCATCCTCAACCCCTGTAAAAATGTTATGAGTAGTAGCTAAATTAGTAGGCTGTGCACCATATATATCATAGCTAACCTTTGGTAACTAAGCATTCATGAAAAAAAAATTCTGTTTATCAATAGTGGGTTGAGCATCCTAAGGTATTTTTAAAGAAATGTATTAAACTTAACAATGAAATACTACATGTGTTCATGTGTCTCTTTTTTAAGCTAAGTCGATTGGGTGAGCAATATGTGTGAATCTTCTGTAGCTTTAAATCTCTTTTCAAATTTCTCATGCATAGTAGCCCAATTTATTATGGTGCCAGGTTCCAAATGGTAAAACCATTTCTTAGTTAAGTCATGTAATGTTGCAATAAAGAGTCTGATTGAGACATCTTCATGCTCAATGTCAATCACTCTATAGACTATAAAGAAGGTATCTAGATGCTCATTTGGACTCTATTTTCCATTACCTATGTATTTAGAAAAGTTATTTCTTGACCCTTTAGGCAAGTTATCAGAGGAGGTGTTAAATTCAATAGGCCAATCATTGCTCCTAAAGAATAGGGAGTTGTTGCACCATTCTTTCAAGAATAATAAACTAAGGATTAACAAGTTAAATTATTTTTGAAAATTTGTGTTGCAGCTGATTCACGACGGTTTTCAGTTGTCTCACAAGTAAAAGACTCACTCTTATCATTTTGGTTTGAGGAAGAAATCTAAAATTGAACTATTCTTGTAACTAAAAGAAGTCATCAGTTTGGCCTTAAGCTCTTCTTGATCTAGTGAAAGGTCGATTTGCCATATTGAAATGCCTAAGACTTTCTAAGGATTTGTTTAGATTACATTATATTTATAAGAAAAGGTTTAGGAAGCAATTAATTAGCATGAAACAACATTAAAACAAAGAAAAAATATATCATTTAACATGCAACTACTCAATCAAAGTGTCTTTTTGACATGCCACATCTCAACAAAGTGATTACCTTTGATAAGTCAAGCAACTTAAGACAAATAAAGCAATTAATTGACATGCATGCATTTCAAATCATAAATATGCCTTAAATTTTCAATGTACCTTCTTACATAGTATTTTATAAAACATGCAATTTTGGATAACTACAAATTAACTGCATCTATCTTACCCTAGAGTAGATAATCTAATTTATGGTTTGGTTAAGTTTGTGTTACCCAGGAGAGTCACTAGAAACTATTGGCTAAATATTTTTTAGGATATCAAAAGTACCTAAGTAGTCTTGGGATTCAATCCCCTTCATTTAATAGTGAAGCTCCCATATGTTTTATGTCTATTTAATTCTAACTATTGACAACTTTCAATTATTCATAGTTTATACATATTATTCATAGAATATGCACAAGTTATCATATTTTGGGGTATTACTTTAATCAAAATGTTCATGAACCATAATAAAGTGATTTTCCAGTAAGCAAGAATTTGTTTTAGAGAATGTGTAAAGAATTTTTGGGAAATAGAGAATGAAAAGACTAGAATATGTGAGAAGAAAGAAGTTGCACTTCACAATAAGTAGTTTTACAGAGCTTATTGAATCTATAAAATTAAATAAACATTCGAGATATGAAAATACTTTTAATAAATGATTAAGAAAGACTAAAATTCATATTCATATTTAAATATAACACAAAGTTTACCATTTTAATCTTCACAAATGCACCAAATGATTGCCTTAGATGAAAAGTTCTACATAAATCAACTTCTTTCTTATTCACTATGAACCAATTTCATACAAAATAAAAAATCATATATATAAATGCAAAGTTTCATATTACCTAAAATATCTTGATTTAGTTACAATTATTTTTCAAAACTTACAATCCCTTTGTATGCAGGGCTTCATTATTACTTATACTAATTCAGATGTCAAAATCAATTACGAGAAAACTCCTTAAATTCCCATGGGCTACATTGAAAATTGAAAACCATTGAGAGGCATCCTCCTAGAATTTATCTTGTGTGTCATGCAATGGTCGATGACATGTATCACTTATTAGTTTCACTATTTTAATAAAAAATAATCTCTTTGCATGCAGCATAGAGCTTGCTCAAGTAATTTGATTTTACAAAATGACTTCAAGTAATGGCATTTTTCCCAGTTACTTAATTATTATATTTTACAAAGTAACTTACTTTCAGAAGTAATTTCACTAAATGACATTACTTATAAAGTAATTACTTAAAAAAATTACTTAAAATACATTATTAAAGAAAATAGAAGAAGATAGAAGTTATTGAGAAAAGAAGAAATAAAAGTCATTCCAAGTCATGAAACTCTAATCTACACTTTCCCCTATATTTAATATGTTGATACTTCATGAACTAGATTATTAAATCATCTGATTTGACAACTGATTACCTTTCAGTTTCATATCTTAGTAATTCCCTTTCCAGCTTCATGTAATAAGCTTTCACCTTCTAAAATCTAGGTTCTAGCCTCTTGGCTTCTTGTTGAATCTTGATTAAGTTTAATAAGATAGATGATGCAGTCCTCTAAATTTACTTTCACATTGCGAGCATCTTCTTCTAAAGTTTTCATTTCTTCAAGCATTGTCCCAAGAATTTGCATACGAAAAGATATAAGATGTTCTTCTTATTTTTTCTTCTTTATTGGCCCTTTTATAACAATCTATTGTTCAATCAAAATGTTCTCACTTAAAGTGTTTATTCTTTGGAGACTTTCTTGTTGCAATTCAGGAATTCAATTCTCATTTTCTATCTCCATTATTTTCTTTATCTGTGCCAATTTATTTTTAATGTTAGCCAGCATACTTGGGACCTTCAAAAGTCATTTCTAAGCAATTTTCAAGATATTTTCTATCCATTCATCAATGGCTTTGGCTTTGTCCCTAGTTTTCTCTACCTATATTATTGTTTGCTAATAAAATGAACTTCCTAAAAGTAATGATTGTTGTGGAGTAGATCTTGCCATTTTGGTAATTATTTAACACAACTTAGCAATTTATTCCTTCAACTTACCTTTATTGGCTTTCTCTTCATCAAGATTCTAGAAAAGAGTATTGATCAGGGTCTAAGTGTCATATTTCAAGCCTTTTGTAGTAACTTTTCCAAGGGATACCTTTATAAATTTTATGTCTTCTTCGATGACTTCACGTTGATTCTTGCCATATGGAGGATATGATATCTCTATAAATTCTAGCCTGAAGGATCAATTAATAGCTTGGAAGTCACCTTGGCACTTTAAGTATTTTTACCCTTATGATCAAGACTTCTCAGAAGCTGTATGTCTATATCCTCCAATTTGATTTCTTCTTTAGACTCAGGAGTAGTTTGCAAAGTAACCATGAAGAAAAATCCATGCCAATTGAGGTGGATGAATGTACTACCATTTAATGCTAATTATTTCTTACTACTAACTATTGAGAATAAACTTATTGTGCCTCTGGAGTATTTTGAATAACATTAGAAACTATTTATTCATCTTTTTCTTTTTCTTTCTCAGGTTTTTTCTCCTTCTCTATCTCTACTTCTTTCTTAGATTCATTCTCTGCCTCCTATTTTTCTTTCTCTACCTCTACCTCAAGTTCATGTGTTATTTATGGCCAAGATACCTCTTGAGATACATTCACCTCTCCAATAATTACCTACTCTAGCTCCTTTTAGGTTTAAACATAATAAATGGTGGGGTGATCCTCAAAAGGAGGTGGAGGAGGAGTAGTAGGTGGAGTGGATGAAGGTGGAAGAGGAGGATCATTAGTATTCTTATAAGTAGGTTTCTCAAGAGACTTGAAAATTGGAGATTTTGGGGGTGTCATGATTATGGAAGGATTAACTTATTTTACTACTGGATGAATAGGTTCCTTTTCCTTCACTGGGAATGATAATGAATATGTGGTAGGAATATGAATGGTAGAAGTTGGGATAGTGCAAGTAGGAATGTTTGTGGAAGAGACCAAAGGAGATGTAGGTGTAACTTGCTAGATTGGTTCCTTTTCTTTCACAATGAAGTATGTGTCATCTAATATTTTTTTTAATTTTAACTCCTTATTTGGCTCTTGGTTGATTTTTCCCTACACTACTTTCCTCTTGTGACTATCTTGGACCATTTTAGTCATTATTGGTTCTTCCATATAGAAGCCCTTATTGAAAATCCATGCTGAAGTCATAGTGAGAACTACTGAAGTTCTCTTAGTAATTATATTAACTTGATTCTTCTTGAATTCAATTCCTAGAAGTAGAGCATTATCTCCTCTCATGGCATGATAATAATCATGATTCACTTGTTCTTCATCTTGCATATCTTCAGGAATGGTAGCTAAATCAAAATAATGAATTTGTTCCATAGTCATTCTATTATTATCTCTTCTCCTCACATCAAATTTATCTTCACAATCAATCCAAAAGTCTTCAAGTGCATAAATGTGTATATAATTAAGGGAAACTGTGTTTTGAGCTATGCCTCTATAATCAAAATTTGTTTTAGCTTAAACATGTGATTGATTGTAGTTGTGATACATTTCCATTTACACATTATTTGCCTTGTAAATGCTTGCACAGTGATAATGACCAATCAAAATGGGAAAACCAATAGAATAGCAGTGAAATTTTGACTTTAAATCATGTAACTCTACCAACTACCTACATAGCTCCATAAGAATCCATTTATCAGTAGGGTACATGGAAACTTGACTAGTGTAACTAAGAAACCACTAACTTTGAGATACTTTAAATTTAAGAATTGAATGAAAATACATCCAAAATGGGAAACTACATCCCAAGTTACATCTAATACTCTTTTGGCCTTTAAGGAAACATTTAATTTACAGATGAATTCATAAAATAATTCATCATTAATCCTCTTGTAGTGCTTGAATTCTTTAGACAAAGTTAGCTGAGGGTAGTATTCATATATAGGCCCCTTTTGTAGTTAACCTAGAAAAAGTTCCATTTGATGTTGTGGCATATACCAGATATAAAGTCATCTTAAAGTCAAGAGTCTGAAATATATTACTTAGCTAGTGATCAATGTTATCACTTATCAATCTTGACCATTCAATCATTACAAAACTCTTTCTAACATCAATAGCCCTAATATATGCATACATCTAGGTTGAAAATCACTTAGCATTCTTCTCTCCATTTATTCAGCATAACAATTGGGTGATATCATCAAATTCTTGAACTAAATAGATCTTACTATTTGCTTTGGAAACCTTGAAGGCTGCTTTATTTTCCTCTGAGAATTAGTATTCATTATCTTGATGTAATCTAATGTCTTATTGTCCCATTGGATTTTAAATTTCTCCATTGATACATTAAGCACTTTAAACCTTGTTGGGATCTTCAAATAGTAATCAAAATATTGAATATCTAACCTTATCACTACATTTTTAGTAGTGTCTTTTATTGTGCTATTAAGGGAGTCATAGTACTTATCACACTCTAAGATAAACTTAGGAAGTTGTGCACAACTTTATAATGCTTCAGCTTACAATATCTCACTATTAGTCATTGCTTGCATGAGTGGTGTCTTGATTATGGATTTTGACCTCTCTAACAACTCAGTTATAAAAATGTGTCCCATGTCAATATCATTTATCTCATAAAATTTATAAGTAATACAGGACTCATTGGGATATCCTTTATACTCATACTTCATATTTGCTTCCTTTGGCTTCTCAACTCTCTTTTCTTTAGACTTCCCTCTCCTACTCGGCCCTAAAAATTCTTCAAGTGCTAACTTAGTAACTTCTTCAATCAGAGTTACTGGTTTCTATACTCTGGTTGCTTCTTCTTTTGATCCTAACATTTTTTGTGATTGATACCAAAAATACTTGGTGAATGATCTTGAGAACTCAATAAGTGCTCCTACTAGTTAGAAAAGGTTGATTAATAGAGTCAAGTTATTAGCTTGAGTATTAATCATAAGCAAGATTTAGGTTATAAGAAACTCTCAATAGTAGAAATATTTGAAATTTTTGGGTAACTCATTCAAAGTAATAGGGTGTCAAAACCCCAAGAAGGTCTAGAAGTTTGAAAAATTTTAGTCTCAAAAACCCCAAATGAGTAATAAGCATTCACAATACCAGGTCTCTTTAGGTAGTTCACTCAAGTTTTTTTGGCCAAGTTACATAGGTTCAAAAACATGTTGAACAAAATTAGTGAATAATCAAAACTTTAGGTAAGTATTTGTTGAAAATCCAAGTAGGATGTTCTTTGAGAGCTTCGAGTGTCTAGGGACAAGTTACTAGGGTTTGAAACTTTGAGCAAGTGAAAAGTTGTGAAAATCCTAGGAAAAATGTGTTAAATCAAAGGCTAGGGCATATTATAGGAAAAATCATTTTTTTTGAGATATTTTTTAGGTTTTTCTCATACCAAGTGTTTTTGAGGATTTTATAGGGTTTTACAACATCAATGCATGTAAAAAAGATAAGCAATTACAAGAAAATGATAGAGAAACCTTTAAGGTGATAAATGGAAACTTATTAGAAGAAAAATTAAATGCAAAAAGAAAAGAAAAATTAAATCAAAGGGAAAATGATCTACATACCTCGATCGCAAATGTGTTGCAAAGGAATTGCTGAAAAATTACTCTAGAGGCTCAAATGGTGTTGCTCAAAATTCACAAGAGCAACAGTTAGGTCAAACAACTTGAAATCTAGGTAGGAAATAAGGTGGATTTTTAATTATTTATATTATCCCATGAATTTATGACAACTAAGTGACATGTGGGAAGAAATTCATATAAGCATTTTGAATTTTACCAGGTTTTATGAACTACTTTGCTTGAGTTGGTCTTTGAAGTCAAGTACCTTCGAAACCTTGATTTGGTATATGCTTGTGAAGGATACAGACTTGCAAACTCTAACTACTTTTACTTATTATTTTGAGAAAGTGAATTAAATTTGAAACCTTAGGTTCTTATCAATAGTGCTTTGCTTTGTAGTTTTACAAAACTACTTTGCTTCAAATTTCACTAAAATAAAAGTCATTACTTAATTTCAGTTTGATATATATGGTGTACTTCCAGTTTATTAAGACAACTTACTTCAAAGAGAATATTAAAACAACTTTGAGACCCTAAATTGATCTAGCAATGAGGCCCAACACTTAGCTTTTTTGAATCTCTTAGAATGATGGACAAAATGGGTTTTATGAGAATAACTCAGGTAGACATCTCCAACCTTCTAGATTAATTTAAAATAATTGGGAATGAAATAAATCATAATGAAAACAACTAAATACTAAGACTTATTCAAGAGACTAAGTTTTAACAAGAACAACTGACTCACAAAAGATAAAAGGCAAAAATTTTAATAGGGGTATCCCAAAATTGTATGTTTAAAATTTTGGGTGACACCAAATAATAAAATACTCAAAATCCAAAACCTATAAATTCTTTCCATGTGGAAAGAAAATGTATATTTATAATATGTTCTCTCAAGTCAAGCTGTGTCGAAATATACTGATTAATATGCATCTCAAGCAAATAATCAGTTAGAAAGGTTCCACCATATACTTTTGAATGCCTTAGTAAACTTATAAGTAATAGGATTGTTGATCTTGACATAAGCTCATATAAAATTTCTTGTACCTTATAAAAAATCCCACTTTTTTCATGAAATTGACTATTTATTTCATTAAATATTGGAAAAAATATTGTATGTTGCATCTCTAGTAGTTGATATAATTCATTTTTACCTTTAGTCTTCATTAATGCATAAATAACTAGACATTATTCATTTCAATTCTTATCTCTTATAGAAGCAACAAAGTTTAAGTCTTAGAAACCCTCTAAAGATTCAATTATTTATGCATCATTCTACAAGACTGAAATTGTTGACATATATTGATCAATGGTTGAAATAGGCATACCCTCATTTGTGTGTCTTTATTATAATTCATCTTGTAACTCTTTCTAAAACCCTAAACTTTTCCCTTAACAAGAACAACAATAGGAATAATAGTATGAAATACTAACATGCCCCATAACCCTCATTTCATATAGAATAAAAATGGATAAGTAGAGTATATATATGAAGTACTGATTAGTCTCTGATCATCATATTGTGAATTCTGCTCTTATTGCATTATGTGGAGGTTTCCCTCTCAAAGTGGCTGTTATACTTATAAAATATTATGTTCTTTCATCAATTATTGTTATGGTTCTACATATTATGTGATATATTATTCCATTATTATTCAAATATGATTAATTTCGTTAAATGATGATTGCCTATGTATCTAATAATCCAAGGAGGAAAATCAAGCCACATCTAATTATCCTAAATATTACATTTGTGCAATTTTACTACTTCGTTATGTGTATGTAAATAATTTTTTAGGAACTCAGGCAATCCTTTCTCTTTACTTTGCTAGTGGCTTGAAGCATAAAATTGTGTCCCACTTCTTGGTACTAAGGGGACAACAAAGAATGAAAATCTGAACATTTCTCAATTTGCATAGACAATAGTGACTTAACCGTATAAAATATGAAAACGGTGTAAACTAATGAAATGTTTCATTTAAATTGTAGATTACATTTATTATTTTTTTGAAATGTGTATATATATATATATATATATATATATATATATATATATATATATATATATATATATATAATAATACCTAAATACACAGTGTGTATGTTTCACGTACAAAAACTTTGATTGATTACTTGATTTCTCCTCATAATTTTTTCAAAACATAATATTTTCTCAAGATTTTTTACAAAGAGGTCTTAGAAACATAGACATAGTGCAAGATTATTTTTTAATAATTTTTTGATTAAAAAGTAATTTTTTAATGATCAAGGCAAGGAATAACCATGCTTATGTCTTCTCCTCACAATACTTTTTTTATATATATGTCGAAATAGACTATTTTTTTCACCATTAGAACAAGGACATTAAAGTCAAATGCATTGATATTTGTCAAAAAAAATTGGCCATAGTCTCCTATTTTTCCTAGTGCCTCAAACATATGGTACTTTATTTTATAAACAAGTATATTTTACTAAATAAATTAAAGTAAATACTAAATATTATTCAATTTTTTTTAAAAAAAAAAATATTATTAGAAAGCTCATGAAAATACCATTTATATATAGAGCCACATGTTTTTTTTTTCATCCTAATACGTGGCATCTGAAGTGGCAATTTCAGACCAATAGTAGCTTTCCACTTCAATGGGTGAGTATTTCATGCCACATGGGGTTCAAATGAAGGGGGTTCAAATGAAGGGGGTTAGAACAAACAGGGTTCAAATGAACCCCCTTCATTATAACCCTCTTCATTTGAACCACCCAAAATATCATTCAAATTAATGAAAAATTAATCAAATGCTAAAGTAAACCTTTGACCCCCTTCATTTTAACCCCATTCAAAAAGTACATGTGGGGATTAAAATGAAGGGGGTTCATTCAAACCTCAATTTTTTTGTGTGTGTGGATACACTTAGCCATCAAGTGGAACTCACTTATGTGCCATAGCCCTAATATATTAGTTGTTATAGATGCATGTGCTTTGTAAGTCATCTCGTGAGCATTTTGTTTAATCCCACATTCGTGAGAAGTAGTATTTGATTAGATTAAACTTAGTAAGTAAGTGTTGAGGCCAATGAAGCCATGCATGAATTTATTATATTAAGCTTGCTCAAAGGAGGTTTCCCCCTTAAAGTGGCCTATGATCAATATAATCCCTTTGGTGTTTCTACTAATAATATAAATCTTTTATTTCATGCATTTTCATTGAATAATTTTTTTATTTTATGCATATTAATTAATTTGTTGTAGGAGGATCCTCTCATCTAGTATTAGAGTGCTTTCCAATGCCAAAATGTTATTCTCTTGGAAGTGTTTTTCTGTTCCACTATATAATTCATTTAATTATTTTTTGTTTCATAATAATCTATTTCAAGTCAGGGTAAATACTTGTCTACATAACTATGAGAAGTGTTTGGGCATAAGCCCTAAAACTCATTGTGAGGAGTTCCATAGGAAACCCAAAGTAGTTAGCCCATTGAGAGGACCTGATAGTGAAATAGGCAACAACCCCACCCTGATCGACAAGTTCCCACTCGTGAAGAAAACCAAGAGCTGTCATTTAGGGGAAAATCTATGGATAGAATTTTTTTGGAGAGTGGTACTCACTCAAATGGCATTGGTGGTGAGAGAGATATCTTTAAAACTTTAGGTATCCATGGAAACTTGGGGGGCATTTCTATCAGTTTCATAATATTACTAGTGGAGTGTCATAAAATTACCATATCATATCTTTGCATATTACTAGCATAGTATCCATAGACTTGCCATACCAATTTTAGAATATTCCCCAAAGACTCTTAGAAGACTTATAGCCAAACATTTGACAAAAACTAGAAAATAGAATATATTCATCCTATCAATTTAAAAAAAATATCAGAGGACTCTTAGTTAGAGGACTTACAACTAGACATTTGACAGAAACTAAAAACCAAAAAAACTATTATTTTGGCCATGATAGTAACCTGCACATAAGTTAAAAACCTGAAGGATGAAATTTATGCCATCAAAACCCAAATCAAATATCTTGATGAAAAAATTCTTGACCTCAATCTTCAACAACAAGCAACATCTAGATTCCTCTTCAGACACAAGATTTTCTTCTTCTAATAATTTTCGTGGGTCAAAACTTGATTTTTCTATATTCAATGGTGTAGCTCTGACTGGATGGATCTATTAGGTAGAACAATATTTTAGTCTGCATAATAATTTTTATGCCAACAAAGTCCCATTTGCATCCTTTCACTTGGAAAATGAAGCCCTTTAATGGTATTGTTGGTATATCAAGGCTCATGACAAGCTAATATAGACCAATTTTTGCACACTCATTTGCAATGGTTTGGTCCTAATGATTTTGATGACTTCACTAAAGCACTCATTAAAATACTCTAAATAAGAACCATGACAAAATATCAAACAAAATTTGGAAAATTAGCCAATAACATGGAGAGATTATATAATTAATTCCTTAGGAGTTATTTTGTTAGTGGATTGAAGGATGTAATTCAATCTGAGGTCAAAATGTTCCAACCAAACATGATGATGGAAGCCCTAGGGTTGGATAAGTTGGTAGAAGACAAGATCATAGCTCAAAAACAATTCAAATCCAATATCTATCCATTTATAAATACCACTCCATAATGATCTCACACAACTGTATTCCCCATAACCACTCATATCAAGCATTTGACTGAAGCAGAGATGTGAGCACATAGAGAAAAAAGACTGTTATTATTGTGATGATAAATTCACTCAGGGATATCGATATGTCGAGAAAAATATCTACCTACTAGATGTGGAATCTATGCCTAAAACTAAATTTTAGGAAGATGCTCAGGATACAATAGATCATCCAAAAGAAGCTTAGTCGATTGTGGAACCTGCTTCTCAAAAAGACCAACCAGAGATCTCTCTCCATGCCTTACAAATAGTCTTTACCTAAAAAACCATGAGGGTTAGGGGTTACTTTATTAAGATCCCTCTCACAATACTCATTGATTTTGGTAGCACTCATAACTTCATTAAATCCTCAGATTTCCAAATATTCTAATTATGTTTTTCATCCTTGGTCCAACTTTGAAGTCATGATTTCCAATTGAGGAACATTACCTTGTAAAGGGAAGTCTCATAATGTGCATATCTTTATTAAATATTATAACTTATAATTTGACTATTTGACTTGAATTTTAGGTAGATGTGATGTTGTTTTGGGATCCCAATGGTTACACACATGTAAACCCATCTTATGGGAATTTGCTGAACTTTGGATGCAATTTTTAGACATGGGAAAAAACACACATTGAAAGGCTTACACCTAGTGTCTCTCAGCATCATAAGTTCATGTTACATGGAAAATATTCTTAAGAAGAATTCACACAGTGTCATTTCTCATCTCCATTCCATTCAAATACAACCATAAATGGTTTTCACTACTCCTTTTGATCTATAAACCATTCTCCATAGGTATGTATGTGTCTTTGCCAAACTAGATGGATTACCACCTTCATTGCTATAAGACCACCATATTCATCTTCTTCATGGAAGTTTTCCTCCCAATATTAGGCCCTATAGTCATCCTTTCAACAAAATACTGAGATTCAGATACTCATTCGAGACTTACTGAAGCAATGCATTATTTGCCCTAGTACTAGACCATATTAGTCCCCAATTTTCCTTATCTATAAAAAATATGGGTCATGGCACCTTTGAATTGACTTTCAAGTAATTAATCACATAATAATCAAGGATAAGTTCTTGATCTCTATTATTGATGAGCTTCATGGTTCTCTTTTTTCTCCAAGTTGGATCTTTGCTTTGGATATCATTAGATCTGACTTCATGAGGATGATATTCCTATACAAATTTTCAAACGCATGATGGCCACTATGAATTTTTGGTTGTATTTTCACCTCACTAATGTTCCTTCAACATTCCAAATATTGATGAATAAAATATTCTATACCTACCTATGGAAATTCATTCTAGTCTTCTTCGATGATATCCTCATCTATAGTAAAACATGGTCTAAGCATCTCCAACATCTGGAGCTTACACTACAATTTCACTCTGATCATCATCTCTATGCTAGAATATCTAAATGTGTTTTTTTCCTAATGAATTAAAGTATCTTGGGCATATTTCTTTAGCTCAAGGGTTTTAGGTGGATCCTAAAAAAATAACTACCATGAGAAATTGGTCTCATCCTTAGCCACTCAAGAGCCTCCATGATTTTTTTGGGCTAATTGGATACTATCATAATTTTGTCAAAGATTATGGGAAGATTGTAGCTTCATTGATAGATATGTTTAAAAATGATATTTTTACATGGACACAATTTGTTGATAGTACATTTGAATAATTGAAACAAGATATGTGTACTACACTTGTTCTAGTTATGTTAGATTCTGCCAAGACCTTCACTATTAATAGTGATGCTTACGGTAATGGACTTGGTGTTGTTCTCCTCCAAGAAGGACACCCAATTTCATTCACTATCAAATCCCTTTCTACCAAGAATTTAGTACTTCCTACTTATAATAAATAAATGATGGCCATTTTGCATACAGTCTATAAGTGGTGGCCATACCTATTGGGGAATAATTTTTGCATCAAAATTGATCACTAAAGTCTAAAATATTTTCTGGAATAATGGGTCTCCACCCCATCACAACAAAAAAATGGGTCATCAAATTCATGGGTTATGACTATGAGATCACTTACAATAAGGGTAAGGATAATATTGTGGTTGATTCTCTATCTCACACATTTACATACCAAGCTTCCCTTTTATCTATTTTCATGGCTATTCTGAATTGGTTGGATTGTGTACAGTAAGAGTATGTCAAAGAATCCTCATTATCTCAAATCATTCAATAGTTCGCCACTAACCCCTCTATTGTACCACATTATTCTTGGGATGGTACTTTTGTGTGATACAAGGGTCATATGGTGCTTCCCTAGAGCATAGATCTTTAGTAGGTTGTATCCTATAAACTCCATGCTTTTCCATCCATAGGGCACTCAAGATTTCTCAAAAATTATGAGTAGTCATGACACAACTTCTTTTGTAAGGGAATGAAAAAGGTAATTTAATATATGGTGGCTAAATGTGATACCTACCAATACAACAAGGGTGAAACAACACTCATTATTGGGATTCTCAAACCCTTACCCATTCTTACCAAGATTTGGATAGATATGTCTATGGATTTCATTAAGGGACTCCCTAAATCTATAGGGAAAATATTTATCTTGGTTGTTGTTGATTGCCTCTCCAAATATAGTCATTTTTGTGCCCTCAACCACCCTATACTACTTCCACATTCATACAAATTTTCTTGGACCAAATTTTCCATATTCATGGCATTCCTTCTTCTATTGTCTTAGATCTTGATGAAAACTTCACTAGGCACTTTTGGATAGAACTATTTTGACGCATTAGTACCCAACTAAAGATGAGTTCCAAGTATCATCCCAAAATAGATGGCTAGACTGAAATTGTCAACAAATGCTTGGAAATTTTCCTTTGTTACTTCACCTTAGAACAACAACATCACTGGGTAAAGTGTCTCCCTCTCACTGAATGGTGGTAAAATATCTCCTACCATATGTTATTTCATGTATTTTCACTAATTTTTTGCTAGAGGATCCTCTCATAATTATTAGATATGGTAATTGACAATGCCTGCATTGACTTGGATTTTGACTACTCCTAGTAACATGCATGCAATTGGGAAGATTTTCTTAGTGTGTAATAGTTAAAATATGTATATTAGATAAGATCCCATATCCATTTTGAATGAGACCTTGATTTGTTTATATGAGGATTCAATTTAATAATTCTTCACACCACCAACACATTAGGATTATGGGATAATGGTAATGATGGGTTTAATAAAATAGTCATCATTGGGAGTGGGTTTTTTTGCACCAACTCAGGTCTTTATAAAATGATGATAATGATTGTAAATGGTAGAAATAACTTGTATATAGGTGGACTAAATTGAGATCTTAGAGATGTATGTGTAGTATATTTAGCAGATTTGAAGAAAATGGTGAGGCTTTTGTAGGTCTATACCATCAAAATGGAAGGGTTAACTCATAACATAATATTAAAGTGTGAGAGGATGGTGAATAAGGACCTTATTTGTGTACTAAAGTCATGCATGGTAAATCTATGTCAAGCTTGTCATTCTCATGTACCAAATACCATATTTTAGTAACTACATAAGTTTCCTTTAAATAAAACAAAAAATAATAGAAACTATTTGTTTTGATGTTATTTCCATAAAAATAATTAAATTTTTAAATATATCTCATCTTGTGATAATGAATGCTTTAAAATAATAACTATTACACCATTACCTATCTTATTTATGGTTAGAAGCTAATAAGAATAAAATAAAGTTACATTGATAATCATGTATAGTTGGAGTTGGGAAAGTCTGAAAATTATGAAATAAGATAAATGTATATCATTTGATGACATCAACATTATTGGAGAATCTCAATTACTATTTGATAGCTCTCACATTATGCCATAGGAAATATCATTATCCATGTTTGTTTTATTAGTATCTCATTAACATTATTAGTGATTGTTGGATAGTTCAATACATTGTTCCACATATAAAAATAAACAAAGGTCTCGATATGGGAGAATGTATACATTCATTTATTCAACTGTGTAACAATCTTTCATTTGTTTTCTCTTCCATTCATATCGAATGTCAAACATTTAGATCAAAACAAGCATGGAATCTTTGATGTTAGCAACCTAGATCTAAACATGTCTCTTATCATGTTTACTTGCCTTGGGTAATATCTCATTTCATAATTTTTGTCCCTTCAAAACATGGCACATTGGCATATATACCTTCATGTGTGCTATGAGTGTTTTTTACAATTGTGTCTTTTTATGGTATGAGTGTTTTTTTATAAATGTGTATTTTGATGGTTATGAGAGTGAATTCACTAAAAATATATGTTTTTAAACATGAATATTTTTAATGTGCATCTTGGAAAAAGCAAAAATATATAAAAATATACACCAATATGAATTATAATAGAATACTTATTATTAATTGATGGAATATGCATTTATATAAATGTACTTATTTATGTAAACCATGGTAAAATTTAATTTTACATCTTATACCTTGTACCGTAAAATTTTTATGACATTAAAAAAATTAAAGGATTACCTTTTCACAACTTAATCAAATATACGAATTTCCATTTTATCATTTATATGTTTCCATAAAAAAATTAAAAAGATTTGACCTTGGTTCCACTCTACATGTAAAGCTTAGGGACTATCTCCTTGACATAACTCAGAGAGTGAGATGTGTGGCTACTATCCAACACATGGAGTATTTCAATCATGATTAAAACATAAAGGTTGAAAGATCGAGATACCATGTAAGGCAAATGTCATTGTGTTGTACACTTGCTTTGAAGGGCACAATTAATGGGGTGTAGAAATAGAAATAATAATAATTAATTAAATCATTTATCAAATTTGGGTGCATCGATCAATTTATTCAATCATTTATACAGTTCAAATTTATTATTATAATGTGAACTCATGTAACTTTTATTCCCAATGTTTGTAGGGATAAAATTTATAGTTGATTGATACTTGGGTCATGTTGAAGTAATTTTTTTTGATATTTAACTTGATGAATCCAAATTTGTCCTTTCATGTAATAATGCACATTCATGTATTTTTCATACATGGTGAATGGTCATTATTTAATAAATAAAATCATTTATACATTAAAAAATGTCTGTCATCATAAGATTATGTATCTTTTACCTCTAATGTTTGTATGGGGAAACCTTATTGTCGATAGATATTTTGATCAAGTTAAAGTATAATAGTTGAGACTAAACCTGGTGATGAATTGATATTGGTCTGAAAGGAATGATTATGGATATGATCATAAATCTCATTATAAAGTCTATATCTTCACATGGATTATGTTCCATACATTATATTTGGGATTTTTAAATTGAAATAAAATTATGAAGATGATATCCCATATTTATGCATATTTTCAAGGGGCTTTCCCCATCCATAGATCTGACTTTTGGAGGGAGATCAATTTTTTTCCTTCGCAACTTGAGACAACTACCTCAAGAAAGAGTGGAAAAGATATGAAATAAAGGAAATGTTTCAATTTAGTAATATTATAATAATACAATGAAAAGTAAATTGATAGCGATACTTAGGGATCAACATCCTCATTTTCACCCTCTCATTCCCCAAGCTTCCATGATCCCTTGTTTTCCTTGATATATTGGTGTAAATGATTGTTTGATTTTTGTTCAACATTTATTGAAGTTACCATGAGGTTTTATTGGCACTATATTTTCTCATGAGTTCCCTCCTTGGAAGAGCTTCATATTTTGCTTCCTTTCTATTTCAAACAATTAACAAGAATGTAGGGTCATGTTTTCATGAACATCATAAAAAATAAGAGTGAATTTTACCCTTTGTACTGCATTGACCTCTTAAATTTATCTCCACTTCTTTCACTCTATTAGTGTTTACATTGTACCTTCTTCACAATTTCTAATTTATAGATAACTCGAGTTGTAACATTAAATTTGTTTTCTCATTTCTATGAATGCCAAATTTATAAGAATAATATTTTGTTGGCATGAAATTCCCAAATTTCAAATTTACTATAATTTTAAATGAATTTATCTTTCACTATTCGTCCCTTACTCACAAATATTTAATTAAAATGGTATTGATATAGATATTGGAAGATTTTCCCTTTTAAATATTTAAGGTTTCTATAAAATAATACTCATCAAATATGGTTGAGCTTAACTAGCATGGAAAAACTACGTGTGTGTTGGCTTCAACACCCCTAGACCCACCATCTATCAACATGTGTTGAAAAGTCATCAAGCCTTCTCCATCTATTACCATAGGTCTTCTCTATTAATGTCTTGATGTTGTGGCATACTTTATAAATTCATCTCTCTACCTGGAAACATGGCATGATTCCCATTACGTAGTAAAATGGTTAACTATTCAAACAAATTTAAATTTGAAATATCCCACTCAAAATAATCTTGCTCTATCTACCAATTCTATGCCTAGTCAAGGGTCCCATCACTTTTCTTTTTGTATCCTCCACCACAGACAACATAGATGAAAAAGGAGAGGAAGGGTCCTCTATGGATATGACTCCTACATGTGACAAGATGGATATGGCTCCATGCTTGGTTGCATTGGTTCTATCATAGCAAAAGTTAGTGTTTGAAATCTGTTTGAAAAGTTTTCAAACATTTTAATGATCCAGAGATACGCATAAAATTCTCATGACATATGGCTAATGGATCTCTGGATCATTAGAATGTTGATACAAAATTATTCACTTGGGCATCAAGCCTAAAAATATTCTTATAGACAATATTTTAATTACCAAAGTTTCTTATCTCATGATGGCCATGCTATTTAACATTAATTATATCTATGTAGTTACAAGAATGAGAGGCACACCCATAATTGATTTTGATAAGCACCACTTTCTTAATTGGGCAATGTGCATGACATCTAATGGGAGGGATGTGAAATTTATCAATCCTAGATTAGGAAATTATATTAACATAACCCAATCTATTAAGAGTGTTAAAAATAGTATGTGTGTGTATTTAATAACATTCTTATAACAAACATTTCATGGGTGTGATTTTTCAAATATTAGAGGGAGAGGAGGACATTCCTCTATGCCCTTGATAGATCTTTCAATTTTCCATTGAAAATAAATTTGACTCAAGGATTAATATTTATTTTTCTTCATCTTCACATTTTGTGTTGTCGAGATAACATGTTTAATTTTTCAATTGAATATGGTGGTATTATATTCTAAATTATAATTTTTTATGTTTTACATGTCAATAAGCATCAAAGTTATACTTATTTGGTGAGGTTTGCATGTGATTTCAATATCAATGATGTGTATATTGATTATGGGTGTTTTTAAGTATATTTAATTTGATTTCCAGTTACTTCAATTTTTAGATAGTATGTCAATACATGCTTATATGATGTACTAGTCAGAGCAATTTCACTTGACAACATCATAGATAATAAAAAATGCATATTTTTACCCCTTTTCCAATTAAAAGAGATGTTTTTATTAGTTCCTTAACCATGTTAATAAAAAATAGTTACATCCCTAGGCCCAAAATAACATCACTATAAAATTACAATTCAAATAATACAATTGACATATCTTGGACCATTGGTTTGCTATAAAACATCCCAAGATGAACACTACCATAATGGCCTGTTCATGACACTATCCACTTTATGTATCAAACTTAAAAAATAATGAAATATAATAAACATGAGAGGCCTTTTAATTTAACATAGCCACTATAATTATGTATGAGACACAATCACTAGTAAGCCCCGAAGGTTCTCTTCCAAATGTTGAGGTTAATTTAACAATATTTAGACATTAAGCACCTTATGAACTGATCACAATTTACCATGTTTTTTTAGTTTGTAATCAATATTATAGCTCATAAAACAATGGAATATATGATGATTTCGTTTTTAAACTACTCATTATTAATTTAACCATGGAACTTTGCCTATAACTTAGTCTCCAAAACTCCCTTACCTTCTGCATATTTCTTACTTTTTACAAGTTATTTTAGATTTGTGGGGTAAAATCTAATTAAACTATATTGGACCATTGGTTTATTATAAAACATCCCAATAAGAACACTACAATAGTAGCATGTTAATTATACTACCTTTCTTAAGCATGAAATGCAAACACTTCAAAAATCTACTAGACATGGAAGGCCTTCAAAGTTAACATATCCACTTTAATTATGTATGAGACAAAAGCACTAGTAAGTCGCTAGGGTTATCCTCCAAATTCTTAAATTAATTCAACAATATTTATACATTAATAACCTTATGAACTGATAGGGAATTACAAATATTTATTCTTATGTGAATTTTTCAAAGTGAAATAGTGGTGCAACATTTGATAATAAAATTAGAATTGCTCCCAATTAGGCACAATACAACATGACATTGAATGAATTAACCAATTTAATTTAATTATTCCATTACCTTTTTATTTATTTATTTATTTTCCTATATGTTACTACACTCCTCTAAAAAAATATCTCTATGTTCCAACTACTATATGAATTATATTTACATTTCATTCCTTTTTACATTTACTTTGGTTAAATTATTATGAAATTTTGTTTAGTTATAAAAATCCCTCTATATATCCAACAACAAGGACTTCACCTTGCTAATATGCAATATTTTTTCTACTAACTTAAAATTTATCCCACAAAATTCCCTAGGTAAACTCAACATGATTGACATTACAATTTCTATTGCAATTGACACAATAGAGGCTTGGACTAGCTGCTATGTTACCTTTGTTTTAATACATAATTTCAAAATAAGAGTAAAAACTATTAATCATAAAAATAAATCTTAAAATGTTCATGTATTTAAGGCTTTTGAAACACTTAGAATAAAAATTTTACAACACAAAATTTGCTCAAAAATAATTATTCTAAGATTTATAAGCAAAGTGGAGCATATACACATAGTGTTTTTGTGATTGTTTTATAACTCCTTGATCTATCTTGTGATATCATCACATCTACATTAGATTAAGAAAGCTTCTAAATTTGTTCATTGGATAACTACTCAAAATATCTAGAATACTTTTTATATGATGACATTATATAGTTCTTCGCAGTTGAGGACATTGTTAAATTCCTAAATAAAACAACAAAAATATTTATTAAATTTAACATGTTTAAAAATTGTAGCGACATAAATGATATAACACTACTAATATTATTATTTTCATAGTCATTTCAAATCTTGTTGATGTCATAGAACCCACTGACACACATATGTTAATTAGTCAAAGTGGTGTTCATCCATGTGTGCACGTCTGCCACCATATTAAGATGGATTTATGTAAGGAAGGATTTATTCTCTCATATTTCCAATCTCTTTCAAGTGAGTCTCATTAATGGGTTTCTTTCTCTCTAATACTCTCTATATAACATTTTAGTTCTCTAAAAATATTTTTCAAGAAAATCATTATACAAGGAGTGATAAGATTGATTGTAATCGTTAGTAAATGTCCATAAACATAGATTGAATATTTTTAAATTTTAAGTTGGGATTTATATAATATAAACACATTAAATTATAAATTAGTTAAATCTTTGAAGACTTATATTTATTATATATATATAGAATCTAAAGTTAGATGCAAGGTTTAAAAATATTTACGTTGTTTTATGTGTGTGTGCATGCACACACATGTGTATATGTTTGTGTGTGTATGTGTAATATTAATTTTCATTACAATGGTAAAAATCACTCATTATAACATTAATTAAATATCATTTATTTTAATCATTAAAATTTTCTAATATCAATCTACATCAAAGAACAAAAAAGTGCCAACAATGAGAATGTCCATACAACATTAAAGAATAGAAACATGGATAAAAATATAAAACAATACTGATACAAAATTAATAAGTAGAAAATTTATGGGGAAATATAGTTCAATAATTTATAATTTATATAAATCCAAAATAATATTATTTTTTCCAAATGTGGTTGTGGTGTAGGGAAAGAAGTTATACCAAAATCTCCATCCAAAAATTATGAAAATTGTGATGAAAATAAAATTTTATGAACCTTGGAGGGGTAATATTAAGAAAATTGGTAATGAGATATTTATTCACAATTATAAAGGAAGGTTATTTTGCCTCCTCTTCCTTTATTCTAAAATCAATGAGTAATGAGTTTAAAATCAAAGTGTTAGTGAAGAGGATCAATACAAAATTGATAACTAGAAGATCTTATCTATCATGTGAGTTTGTAATTTTAGGGTAAAACATACTTACCATTATTAATTTATACTCATTATCACATCATCATTAGTTTTCTTGAAAATGATAATAATGTGTTATGTAGTTACCTTTGAGGTAGCAATGTATCATATCATTATCCCCATTAACATACCATCCCATCTTCAATAATTTTTATTTAAAATCAAATGATGCCTTATTTTTTCAAGAAAAAACTCAACCAATTTGTTAAATAGGATGTGATAGGAGAGGTTTTGGGTTCAAATCATGCCCATAAAAGTGAATGGAAATACAAAATTAGAGGGAAGAATAATTTTTTTGGGGTAGGTTAGCAATTGCCAAAACTCAAGCATCCCTTATCCAAATATGCATCCATTATACTAGTCATGTCTACTAAATGTTTTTGCACTATACCCAATTGTGTAATTCATTCATGCTTTAAAAAAAATTCATGTAAAAAATATCATTTTAGATATGTTATAGTGGTAGAGGTAGAGTGGGGGTGATAATCCACACCATGAGGCCCAGGACCAAGGTGTGTAGGGACAACTATGAATGGTTGTACAAAGTCAATGTGTAGAGTATACTAAGATGGAATAAAACTAAACACATTCAATGGTAGGGAAATTATTATAGGAAATGCAACTTTTATTCATAAACAATGGAATAGGTAAAAGTATAGTGGTGACAAAGTGTGTATATAGAGTAGATGTGCACAAGAAAACTAACTATGTTACAATTTTGTGATGCCAAAAAGATTGAATATTAAGACACTTTTTTCAGTGGTATAAATAGAGTGGCGGTGATGATCTATAGCATGGGGCCCAAGACCAAGGTGTGCATGGACAACCATGAATGGTTGAGCAAAGTTAATGTGTAGAGTACATTAAGATAGAATAAAACTAAACATATTCAATGGTAGTGAAAGTCTTACTTGTAGGAAATGCAACTTATATTCATAAAAAATGGAATAGGTCAAGGTACAATGGTGATAGAGCATGTATAGATAGTATATGGATGTAGGCAAGCTATCTATGTTACAAATTTGTAATTCATTCATAATTTTAAGAAATTTCATGTAAAAAATATCAGTTTAGATATGTTATAGTGACAGATGTAGAGTGGGGATGATGGTCCACACCATGGGCTTAGGACCAAGGTGTATGGGGACAACTGTGAATGGTTGTGTAAAGTATGTTAATATGGAATAAAACTAAACACATTTAATGGTAGTGGAATTCTTACTTGAAGGAAATACAACTTCTATCCATAAATAATGGAATAGGGAAATGTACAATGGTGATGAAGTGTGTATACAGAGTAGATGCATGCATATAAGTTATCTATGTTACAATAATTTGATGCTAAAAGGATTAATCTCTATTTCCTAGATGAATCAATAATTTATGCATATCATAATGAATCTTATGTCAGAAATCATAATCCCAAAGATTGCATATGTTACAAGTATATAACATGCATATTACAAGATCTATAATAACTATTGTGTAGCTACCGAGGATGATGTTGATTGACATGTTGATCTCCCTAAAAGTAATGGTAGTTAATATTATAGTAGAGGTAATGGTTATAATAGTTAATGTTCAATTCATTCCCAACAACCTCCATCTATTGGTAGTAAATGGATAGGTGCAAGATTCGAATGTCAACGGTTAGTTCGATACCACTTGTCAAGCCACATGATTGAGGTAAAATGTCATGTGGTTGAGATGAGGTGGATCTTGATGGGTAATTTTTAGTCTACAACTAAGTTCCTAAGTGGTGCATAGGATTTTGAGTTGAAGAATGTGTAGTGAAGTGCATGGGTTAGTGTGCAGTATGTGACCCAAGGCAATCTTCATGTGAAATTCTATAAGCAAGCACAAGACTTAATCAAATGGTTATGATCAAGCTTATCTTGGTGGAGTTCATAAGACTAAATGAGACGTGTAAGCTCTACATAGAAGAATAAATGAGAAGTGTGTTCAGTTGTATAGAGGTTGTGCATGAATCATTTAAACTTTCTTGAAGAGTAATGGTCTCTATTGTGTTGATCTATAACTAAGGAAACTAGACTCAAATTTACTAAGAATTTTACCACTCAACTTGATTAGCATATTTTCAAACCATGACCACTTGAAAAATTTAATGTGTGTCATGGCAGGTGTGTATTTCTATCTCTTCAATGATTTGGTCCTTCTTTGGAGGGCACAGGTGTTCATGATCCAAATATTAAGGATGTTATGTCACTGTTGGCATGAGACGTGATAGAGCATAAGGCTTGAGAAGCTCCACTTTGAATACTAGGTGCATGCCCAAGTACTACGGTAGATCAATAATGAAGGCATTCTCACTAGCTACACATAAGATGGTCTAAGGACCATATCGTAGAGGCTTGATATTTTGATGTGGACTTTTAAATCCCTCTTTCTAAAGGAACAACCATACTTTATCACCAAGGTTTAAGGCATGGGGAGTGTGATGTGAAATGTGGCACTCCTTGTACTTTGATTGAGTTTGAGAGAGAATTTGATGAAATTATTGATGAATAGACTGGATGTGTCACAAAAAATCTCATATTTGTCTACTTCCCATTCATGTGTACATGAATCAGTGTCAACTAGTCCATGATAGGATATTTCTAGAGAACCTAAAGGGTAGAACCCAAGGCATGTATGGAATGGAATTTGACTTGTAGAGCTATAAATGGATCTATTTTAGGCATGTTGAATGTAAAAGAGATTGTCATCCCAGGTGTGAGCATGTGTATATTTTACATTTGTATAATATGAACAAGTGTGTGATGGATAAATTTTATTTGTCAATTTATTTGAGGATGAAAGGTTTTCAGTCAACTGAGTTGAATTTCCATTAGATTCCACAAATATTTCCAAAAGTGACTCACAAATTATGGATCCTAGTCTCAGATGCTAGATGTAGGGATCCCAAAATGAACCCAAACATGGTTGAAGAAAGGTTGTGTGGTGTCAGTTACATCATTGTCCTTTCTATAGGAAACCATGATATCCATCTTGGATAACTGATCCGCTATAATGAATATTGTTTCATTTTATCATCTCATCATATGAAATCAAGTCAATACTCTAGTTGTCATAATACGTGATGGTGGGTTGACTAAATGGAATGCCAAACTTAGATAGAATCCTCTAAATCTAAATAGCCATAGTATTTGTGTTAATAAATCCCTTGTACTCTACCTCTATGGATGGTATCGAAATAGCATTTTTATTCTTGATATACCAACTAATAGGACTAGAACCCAAAGAAAAACTATAACCTCAAGGGGAATGGTGATTCTGAGTATTGCTTGCACAATCTAAATATGTAAAACCAACCATGTCAACCTCTATGCAAAATCTATAAGAAACTTTAATGTAGTGAAATATCCTCTTAGATACTTTATAATGAGGCTCATAAGGTCCCCATATGAGTCTAGAGATAAGTCCCATTGCATACGAAATATAGGGCTTGGTATGAGTCAGATAAATAAGGATGCCAACAATTTGTCGATACTGAGTGGCATTGATTAAGGTGTATAAAATTCAACCTAAAACTTAAATCATAATAGAAATTAAGTGAGATAAGGATTAAATTTAGCCATGTGAAATTGAACCAAAAGATTGAGAGCATACTTGGGATATGCAAGTGAAATCCTTGAATTAGACTGTGAAATATCAATGCCAAGAAAGTAATGTAGAAGACCTAAGTCTGTCATGTCAAATCTATTTTATAGAGATATCTTCATCATTGTAATAGATGATGAGGAACTCTCAATGATCAAAATATCATCAACATAAAGGACCAGTATCAGTACATAATTATCTTATCACATGACATATACGTTGGAGTTTGAATGATACCTGGTAAAACATGAAGAAGGAGGAAGGAATCCATCAAAGTGTACCATGCTCAAGGGCATTTTTTGAGGCCATATATGGATTTCCTATGTATACAAACTAAGGATGAATCTTAAATAATCCTAGGTGATTTATCCATGTAGATCTCCTCCTCGAAGTCTCTATGAATAAAGACACTCTTCACATCCTTTTGGTGTACATCCCAACCATATGTTGTGACTATAAATAGTGTAAGTCAGATTGAAGTCATTTTTTCAAAAAATACAAATGTATTTGAATATTCAATGTCATCTACCTATGAAAAACCCTTGGCAACCAATCTCATCTTGTCACTTATCGATCGACCCATCTACTGCAAGCTTGGTCCAATATATCCACCTATATCGAACCACTTCCTTGCATGAGGAAGTAAAGTCAAATTCCAGGTATGATTTTTTATTAAGGAATAATATTCTTTCTACATAGCACTATCCCACTCAGGTATGCCTAAATCCTCTTGAAATGTCTATGGATCCAAAAATTAATCAATGAAGGCATGTGGACGAATTTGATAATCTACCTACATATGTCTATCATATGCTTGATCTCCTACCCAAGTGCCTACACTCTAAAGTTTTTATCTAGCCTAATGGGAATTGGAAGTGGGTGAGTCAGGTAATGACTCATCATCCTCTAAAACATGACTATAGGTGGATGTAAAAGACTCCCCATCACTACCCTTACTATCAGAACTAGAATAAGAATAATAAGATCCTAGCTCAAGAACCTACTCTAGGTGATCTAAGTTGGAAGAATACATATCAAGTCTAAGTGAATCCAATGGAAGAGAAGAAGTGTTAATTGAGTCTTTGGAACTCTCCTAAAAGTGAACACTTATCTCTATGAAAAACTCACACGTGGTAGGATGTAGAAGGTGATACACCTTCACACAATCTATAAAATGTACAAAGATGTAAGACATACTGAGGTTCCATAGCTTTGTGTATCCTGTTTGGTATATGTGCCATAGTTAGAGATTCAAAAACCTTAAAGTGCTCAACTTCAAGTTTCCTTCCATGAAAAACTTTAAAGGGTGTTATGACTTTCAAAGTTTTATGAGGAACCCTGTTCTGAGTATAAAAAGAGTAATTAATGGCTTCAGACCAATATTGATGTGTTAAGGACTTAGAGTGAATCATACAACTAGCCACCTCTTTCGAGGATATATTATTGTGTTCTAAAATTGTATTATGCAAAAGACTATAAGTAATTGTCCACTATAAATCAATCCCTTCTATGGTACAAAAGTGATCAAATATAATACTAACATATTCAGTGTCTTCATCAGTTTAAGGAGCCTTGATGGATTTCTAAGATTGTTTCTTAGCAAGTGCCTTGAAGTCTTGAAAATATTAAAACCCTTAAAACTTTTGATTAAGGAAGTAGACCCATGTATAACTTGAGAAATCATCAATGAAAGTGAGAATGTACTTTAGCCTTGTAAAAGATAGATTGGGAAAAGGCCTAGATACAACATTGTGTACTAACCCCAATGCTTGTGAAGCCCTCCAAGCTTTTGATTTGTTAAATTTTTATTTGGGATGATTTCCAAGAGAGAAACCCTCAAAAATTCCCTTATATAATTGCACTCAAGGTAAGCCTATGACCATGACATTTTTACTAAGTTGTTCAAGGTAAAGGTAGTTAAGGTGGCCAAACCACTCATGCCATAATTTACTTGCTCCATCTGAATGAGTCAGTAATGTAGTTAGAGAAGAATTGGGTCAAAAATGTGAGAATGTGTATACCATGGCCTGGTGATCTACCCTACCCACTACCACTATAGAATAGCTATGCAAATCCCTAATGATAACTAAATATGGTAAAAACACAACCTTCATACCTTTGTTAATGTGAGTGATTTGATACACTAAGAGGAGATTGGTTGAAATATAATATAAACTTAGTGAATTATTGAATCTTTCTCCTTCCATTTCAATAGACACTCTCCCTAAAATTGGTATAAAAGTGTCATCACCCAAACTGATGGAAGGCATGCTACAAGGATCTAAGGAAGACAACTCAATTAGTGAATAACCCATGTGGTGAGAAATACCCAAGTCAATAGCCCATGAAGATATTAAATTTTCAACCATTACAAGAGCCTTTCCCTTTTCTTTCTATTTCCCCTTTCCCTTTGCCTTTGCATAATCTTGTGTAGATGAATTCTACTTGACGGACTTAGAAAAACTTCTTTTGTTATTCTCTAGGAGATGACTTAGGTGATCTATTTACTTCTTCATACATTTATTTTCATCATGCCTATTTTTATTATAGTAGGTAAACTTAACCTTCTCTTTCTTATGTTTTTCATTGGAACATGTTGGAAATATTATCATTGATGTCAAAGGTCTAGCATTATTGGTGATAATGGCCCCATTGCATTTAATGATGTTTGTAATAGTTATATATTGGCTAATGTGTGTTAATATTTATTTAATATTAATGAATATATTTTTGGTTGCATATCAAACAAAATAAGGGCCCATGAAGAAGTCAAAGGGTCACGGGGTAAAGAAAAAAGAAGAATGGGATGCATTTTCTCATGAAGAGTCATCTTGGGGAAGTCCAAGAGTCACCAAGTGAGGACAAAAGAGGAAAGGATGTTTTCTCTTATGAAGGGTCACCATATGAATTTTGAAATACAAGGATGCGAAGGGTCATGTAAGTTTGGCACCATTTTCCATGAGGATTGAAGGGTCACAAATGGGGAAGGCCAAAGGTCATTTGGAAAGCTATAAATAAAGGATTGAGAATCCATTTGTAAAGTGAGTGAGAATGAGTATCATTGGTATTTGTTATATCTAGCTTAGAAAAGAAAAGGGGATAAGAGAATGATTTGTATTTGTTATATCTAGCTTAGAAGAGCAAAGGTGAGAGAGAAAAGAGATATTGTAATGAACTATCATTTTTTGAGATAGAAACATTGAGAGATAGTAGTGTGGTATACACAAAAGGGGTTGGTGCTCTTGTGGGTTGGTGCTCATGAATTGTTGCTGTGTTGGTGCTCAACAAAGGGGTTGGTGCTCTTGTGGGTTGGTGCTCATGAATTGTTGCTATGTTGGTGCTCAGCAAAGGGGCTAGTGCTCCTATGGGTTGGTGATCATGAATAGTTGTTGTGTTGGTGCTCCTATAAGTTGGTGCTTGTGAATATTGTAGTTTGAGTTGGTGCTCATTCATATACTTGAGATTGTTCTCTTTGGTTTTTCCCACATTGGGTTTCTACGTTAAATCTGGTGTCTCTCTCTATCTTTTGTGGTGTTTATTATTTTATTTTTATTGCATATCTTGAATGTATGTTAAAGTGGAATCTGATTATGGAAAATTTTATAAGATTTATGATATATTGATTCACCCCCTACTCTTAGTATATCCCATGATTAATAGAAGAGGAGGCTTCAATGTTACTTTTGGTAGAGGTTGATTATTTATTCTTCTCTTGATCCTTATTATTCTTCTTCTTCTCTTTGTTTGAAGTCTTTGCTTTTCCATTCCAATTAATTAGGGCTTGAGGTTTTTTGGACTTCAATGTGCCCATCTGGGTCAACTTGAGATAGTTTTGTGGTATACACAAAAGGGGTTAGTGCTCCTATGGGTTGGTGCTCACAAATTGTTTCTATGTTGGTGCTCAACAAAGGGGTTGGTTCTCCTGTGGGTTGGTGCTCATGAATTGTTGTTGTGTTGGTACTCAACAAAGGGGTTGGTGCTCGTATGGGTTGATGCTCATGAATTGTTGTTGTGTTGGTGCTTAGCAAAAGGGTTGGTGCCCCTGAATAGTTGTTGTGTTGGTGCTCAACAAAGGGGTTGGTGCTCCTACAAGTTGGTGCTTGAAAATATTGTAGTTTGAGTTGGTGCTCATTCATATACATGAGATTTTTCTCCATGGTTTTTTCCACATTGGGTTTCCACGTTAAATCTGGTGTCTCTCTCTATCTTGTGTGGTGTTCATTATTTTAGTTTTATTGCATATCTTGAATATATGTTAAAGTGTAATTTGATTAAGGGAAATTTTATAAGATTTATGATATATTGATTCACCCCCCCCCCTCTTAGTATATCCCATGCTTAAAAAATGGTATCAAAGTAGGTTCCTTTATGAAAAAGTTTTACAGCTTAAAGGTAGATCAGGAAGCACAAGATGGCCAAGCAGCTAAAGAAGGAGAATCAATATTTGAAATATATGGTTGAGGCTCTTAAGAAATAGGTGTGTATCTTGGATTCTAAGCTGGCTATAGAAGTAAAAGAAAATAAGATATTTTTTTGAGATCTTAAAAATCAGTAAGAGGTTGCAAATTCAAGATTGAAATTAAGAGAAGAAGAGTGTAATCAGTTGAAGGTTGAGTTAGGTTCTTTAAAGGATAATCATGAGAAGATCATAATCAAGGTTGAAAAAGATCATGTAATATTAGTCCAAGGTAAGAAGGATGCAATTTTTAAAGGCAAATTAAAGAAGCCAATTAGGCATCCCAATGCTTTAAAGTTTTCAAATTCTTTTCATGGCCATTATTTTGTTTGTCATCATGTTGATCATAGGGCAAGATATTGTATGAGGAGAAGTAATCATTCAAAGGGAGATATCAATCACATAAAATCAAAAGGTATGAGAAATGTTGTTTTCTTTTGTTTTCATAAGACTGGCCATATTGCTAAATTATGTCCAAATAGAGTGAAGAGATCTTCAAAGTATGAGAAGAGCCAAATTCAAGTTTGGAGACCTAAGATAGTAAAAGTTGATTAGGTTGAGTTTAAGAGTGAGAATAAATTACTTGCTATAGTGGATAAAGAATCAGATAGGAAGGACTGTGAAGATTTTCTAGTTATAGTTAAGAAAGATCCTTGTCAAGATAAGATAATTATAAGAGTTAAGAAGATGAAAACATCATGAATGTTAAGGTTAGTAAGTCAAATAAGTCAGACATGCTTAAACAAATTCTAAGACAAAAACACAAGAAGATTAAGGAAGAAACAGAGGAGATGTGGGAATCTCCTAAGATTTATTTCTAGGACCCTTTTATGTGGGGTGTCTCTTTTAGGCTTCAAGGAGACAGTTTTAAGAAAATTGAAGCATGGTGGATGCTATTGGGTCTTGGCTATGTTGTATGACAATAATGTGAGTTGGTAGATTAATCTGTATATCATTTGAGGGAATATATATTGAAGAATTTTTTTCACCAGTGTTAAGGTTAGAGGCTATTAGAATGTTTCTTAAATATGCAGTGTTTAAAAGTGTTTTAAATGGATATGGTCATAAGAAATTAGAATGTTGAAAAAGAGCTAACAGTTTTAGAAATAAAGAAGAAGGTTCAGACATGTTCATGGCAGAAGAAATAACCTAAAGATTATATGATGGTTCAGACAACTTTGCATACAAGAAATGAAGATCAACCATGGTTCGTTGATAGCATATGTTCAAGGCATATGATAGGAGATAAGACTAATTTCATAAATCTAAAGAAGATCAATGGTGGCATAATGAAATTTAGAGATAAAACCACTGCCAAGATAGCCAAAAAAGGTACTTTGAGTTTGGATAATGGTAGAACCAAGACTAAGAATGTTTTGTATGTAAAAGGTCTTAAGCATAATCTATTGAGTGTAAGTCAAATATGTGATTACGAATACACATTAAAGTTTTATGAAGAAGGTTGTGAGATTAGCATAAAATATTTAAATGAGTTGATTGTAGATGCTCAAAGGATAGGCAACAATTTATATGTATTATCAGATATCTTCTCAAAGGCACGATCAAAGGACACATTCAAAGATCTACAAGAGGAGTTGGGAGTAATTTATATTACTTCCTGCCATTGAGGTTTAACATCAGTTGATGGGGAGCTAAGTGTTATCTCCAAGGAGGCCCTTTGCCATTGATGTCAAAGGGGGAGAACAAAAGGTATAGGTAAAGGTACAAGTGTAGAAATAGGTAAAGGGAATAGGTATAGGTTGTTACAGTAAGGGGGAGTTAATGTATGTTTTTCAGGGGATAATATGTGTAGGTTTCAGGATGTGGCAGTTTCAGGATTGAGGTTTCCATCAATGACAAAAGGGGAGATTGTTGGAAATATTGTCCTTGATGTCAAAGGTCTAGCACTATTGGTGATAAAGGCCCCATTGCATTTAATGATGTTTGTAATAGTTATATCTTGGCTAATGTGTGTTAACATTTATTTAATATTAATGAATATATTTTTGGTTGCATATAAGACAAAATAATGGCCCATGGAAAAGTCAAAGAGTCATGGGGTAAAGACAAAAGAAGAATGGGATGCATTTTCCCATAAAGAGTCATCTTTGGGAATTCCAAGAGTCACCAAGTGAGGACAAAAAAGGAAAGGATGTTTTTGCTTATGAAGGGTCACCATATGACTTTACAAATGCAAGGATATGAAGGGTCATGCAAGTTTGGTGCCAATTTCCATGAGAATTGAAGGGTCACAAAGGGGGAAGGCCAAAGGTCATTTGGAAAGCTATAAATGAAGGCTTGAGAATCCATTTGTAAAGTGAGTGAGAGTGAGTATGACTGATATTTGTTATATCTATCTTAGAAGAGCAAAGGTGAGAGAGAAAAGAGATATTGTAATGAACTATCATTTATTGAGATAACAACATTGAGAGATAGTTTTGTGGTATACACAAAAAGTGTTTGTGATCTTGTGGGTTGGTGCTCATGAATTATTGATGTGTTGGTCATCAACAAAGAGGTTGGTGCTCCTATGGGTTGGTGCTCACGAATTGTTACTGTGTTGCTACTCAGTAAAGGGGTTGGTGCTCCTGTGGGTTGGTGCTCATGAATAGTTGTTGTATTGGTGCTCAGCAAAGGGGTTGGTGTTCCTATAACTTGGTGCTTCAAAATATTGTAGTTTGAGTTAGTGCTCATTCATATACTTGAGATTTTTCTCTGTGGTTTTTCCCACATTGGGTTTTAACATTAAATCTGGTGTCTCTCTATCTTGTGTGGTGTTTATTATTTCAGTTTTATTGCATATCTTGAATGTATGTTAAAGTGGAATTTGATTAGGAGAAAGTTTATAATATTTATAATATATTGATTCACCCCCCTCTCAGTATATCCCGTGCTTAATAGAAGAGGAGGCTTCAGTGTTACTTTTGGTAGAGGTTGATTCCTTATTATTCTCTTGATCCTTATTATTATTATTCTTCTCTTTATTTGAAGTCTTTGCTTTTTCATTCCAATTAATTAGGGATTGAGGTTTTTTGGACTTCAATGTGCCCATTTGGGTCAACTTGTCTTGTTCTATGGTTAAGTAAAAAATGAAAGCATCTAAAAAGGGCATTTTCCATGTAGCATCCAAAGCACTTTTATTGGCATGGAAAGTAGATACAAAGACTAAATAGTTAGGACCTAGTTTAGAGAGTATAGAAAGAATAAGTTGGTCATCTTCTTTATTTAACCCACATTTTTTCAATTGTAATCTCAAGGACTTAAGCTTAGTGAAGAAATCTTAAAGGTTATCAAAGTTACAAAGACTTAGGCTAATGAGTTTATTCTCAAAATTGTGACCTCTCATCACATCTTGCTTCCTAAATAGTTTACCCAGAATGATCCATACATCATCAGGTGATTTGGTAGGCTCTAAGTGAAATAAGAGATAAGGTGTTACGTAAAGACATAATAACCCTTAAACTTCATCACTGCGGTTATATCACTTAACTTTCTCTACATCTATACTAAGTTTAGTTTCATCACTCATGGTTATCCTATAAAAACCCTTACTCCTTAGAATGATTACCATCTTGATTTTTTATTTATGATAGTTAAATGGAGTTAATAGGTTGTTTAAACTTGAATCCATTTTAGTGTTGAGTTAAGTTGTAATAGTAGTGTAAGTTATTGTTGTAAAAATGAAAATGCAAGAAGAAAGAGAGAATAACTCAAAATAAAATACACTCCCCTTGAACTATGAAATGGTGAACTCCCCCAAATGTTTCATATAATACACACTTGAAATATGTTAGGTAAAATCGAGAATGCATCTAAAGTAACCAGTGCAAATTTTGAAAAAACATGATTTGTAAGACTAGGCAAGATTGTCATGCTCAATTGAAAATGCATCTAAGATAAGTGCACACATGAGAAATTTAAAATATGAATAAAAATATCTCTTTAAATATTTCCCACAATATATTATTTTTACAAAAGAACAATCAATAAATCTCCACTAAAAATGCTAAACTTGACCAATTCTTTTATGCATTACTTGTGTATTGAAAGAAAAGTAGCCTATTTGGCCTTGTTTTAAATCAATCTATTAAAAAAAGGTGACTTAATATGTTATATATATTTTTTTAAATAAGGAAAACTTTGAATGGACTTAGTTTCTTTTAGAAGAAACTCACAATCCTTTTGAAATTGTAGGAGTCTTTTGTGTTGTTGTTTGAATAACTCACGTGCAACATGATGGTTGTGGTTTTATTATAGAGGCTACATGGAATGATGGTTATGATTGGACAACAATGAGTGTATACTGAGTAGATGAAAATGTCATGGATGCAGACCACTTGCAAGCCACATAGAACTAGGGTTGAATAGTCTCCCAAACACACACAACTATCCAAGGCCAAATACATAAGCTGATGTTGAACACAAGATATCAAAATTAAGGTTGTATGGAGGTACACAAATATTTTGTATGAAAATACACTAAGGCACATGGAACACGCAGTCAGACATAAACAACAAAAAAAGTAGTAATGGTTGCCAATGAACTAGATATGCAAAAAAATGACTCCACTAAAGATGAAACTCCCACAAATAGATTGTATACTAAGATTATTTTGTAAATAAAAATATCACAATCTCAAATGATATCTTAACATCAATAAAAAATTAGACATATGATTACCACGGGTGGCTTTGATACCATATTGAAGATATCTCTAGTTCTAGATAATGTGAATGCAAAGGTCAAGATCACATGAGATGAAGCTTGTGCACACCACAATGTTGTTCAAGTAAAATGAAATTACTCAAATCCAATATTGTAAGAAATAAAAATAAAGTGGAGCAAAACCCAATCTTTCATTAAGTTGAAAATATCTCAAATGAGATGAGTACATATAGAAAAGTAAGCACGTAACTCCTCCACAAAATGTGGTAAATAGACACCTAGGATAGACAAGTAACTCCTCCACAAAAGGTGGTTGATAGGGCTAAGAATATATGAGTAAGTATTATACACAAAATATCTAGTCAAGAGAGTTATGTCTTAGTTACCTAGTCAACCTGCACACATAAGAAAGCTTCTCCGTGAAATTAGGAAAACTCCAAGTGAGGGGAAAATTTGTCATAATAAATAAATGGGTAAAAATAAAATCCCTACTCTAACACTTTCAACTTCAACCCTTTTTTGGTTCTTGATAAAATTATATGCAACTAATTTTTTCAATTGTGTCATGCACACATCCAAATTCTAATAAGTTGAATAGAAAGATCTAGTAATTATTAATTTTGATTACAAAATAAAATTTATTCTTCATCTTGTGAGCTAAAAGTAATAATTCTGAATTGTATGTACACTTATCTTGTCCATACACAAGCAACTATAGAGATAACTATTATAATAGAGGTAAACCTCTAGGTTATGGGCTAGCTTCCTTGATCTATCTATTTAGGCTAACACACTACATTAGACTAATCACGTGTTGGGGGTGAAAAGGAAAGAAAGAAACTGAAAGCAACCTACACTAATGGAGGTGATACACCAAGGATATCTCCACAAACATACTTGCATTTTCACTCAGAAGGCAAACTGATAAAACTGGTCTCAACTCAAGTTTATTCTAGTATAAGTGTTTTTATATGGAGGCAGATTGTTATGTATTTCCAAAGGTGGGTAACTAGGAGGTTTGATCTCAAACATTTTTAATCTCCTTCACACTTCAAATACATATAACAAACATATACATTTCATGAGCCCTGTTAGAATAAATGAATTACTCCAACAATGCATACAAAAGCAGAATGGAAGCAAGGAGAAATAATCATGACTTGTCATCCAAATAGACTACTTGACATACTTAGGCAAGAATTGTAGAGATTAAACCAACTTGAGAAAGTTTTTTCAAAGGAATAACAAGATGTCAAAAGCATATAGGATTTGCCATACCAATTATAGATTTTTTTACAATGCCAAAATGGCTTAAATATATAGAGCATAGGAGAGGACAGAGAAAGAGTGACGTTGAAGAGTCATAAGGCCAAGTGTCAAGTCTTGAAAACTAGTTACAATGTAAGAGAAAGAGTTGGAAAAAGTTCATAAATTTCTCTTGAAAAAGTGTCAATCTAAAACTTAACATCTTCCTCAAGTTGGTGAAGGGACACTCCATTACCCTTCTTGAAATTGTTTTCTTGATGAGGAGTCCACCTATCTCTTGAACTTCCTTAGAAAGGTGGAAAAAATATTTTTTAAGGTCATGATACACCTCTAAACTGATGAATTTTTATTTTCCATTTGTTATTACTTCTTTGTATATTCACTCATTAGCCTTCTAGGTCTGAGTTCTCACACTTGTCATTGTGGTAACTTACACATACTCAAGGAAATTTGTTGCAGATATGTAAGACACCTCATCAAGACTTATTTGTATTCTTATTTTATCACAAAGGCCTTGAGAAGATTCAAAATCACACTACTCATCTCTAACTTGGTAGACACTTTCTCTCTGATTATCCTATTCAAGACTGCCTGCAACAACTAGCTTAACACAGGGGTCTTCTTGAATGTCTAAGGTGATAGTGGGGTTTCAGGAGTATGAAAATATTTCCACAATGATTTTTACCTATCCATTCCTTTCTAAACCTTCAAATCACTTTAATTCTTACAAGAAACATAGAATTTGACTTGTTTGTACAAGTGACAGTATGGAATAATTGAATGGTGAGGACCCTGAGAGAATGCCAAGTAGTTCAAAAACATTTTATAATTCAATTGAATCCTTCTAGATGCATTACTCACCATATCTTTCTCATTAGGCTCTTATGAGGGTTTTAGGTCATTTAGGTTCTTAATAATTATTCATAAAGGGTTAAAGGTAGCTAATTCCAAGTATAGGAACCCCCCTCAACTCTCCGTATAGATGGGAGTGAAATAAGTTGGCTCTCAAATTACTAGCTTGCATTTTGGGCACCCCTAAAATAAATTTAGGCTAAAAATGATCAATTTAGGAATTTCTCTACAAACCAATGGGTCTTATCAACCCTCCACTCTCCCATGAAGGCTCTCAAGTTGCTTTGGAATATCATATGGTCATATGAATGACATTAGACACTTGATGTTCAATGCCTAGTAGGCATAGACTGTCTATTTGAGTATATGACCACCTGTGAGTGATCATAGTGAATGTAAGACCTTCTCAACCTTTTTTCACCTTTAATTCAACCCTAGATATCATCTAAAAATCATTTTTGGCTATCCCTTTCATCAATTTTACTATCCATGTACTATGTTTTTAGGTTGCCTTAACTATGAAGTGCCTCTAGTATGAGGCAAAGCAGAGAGCACTTACCCTATTTTTTTACCTTGAAGGACACCATGGAGCTCTTGAATATATCACTATGACCTTTTGTATTAATTTTCAAATCCATATCACACTTCTAGAGCCTTAAACATCTCAAACTCACAAGACTAGCTTTTAGGCCTATAATTGTGTGCAAGGTTGACTAGTATGAGGTTAGAAACTAGTTTTATCGTCATCAATATAATTCCTTTGCTTTTTTAAGATCTCATTTAAATATTATATCATCATTTTTAGATTGGTTTCAATGTGTTCATTACATCCTACACCTCTACCTGTGAACCAATCTTGCACCTTTCATTAGCTCAGACTGGTCTGTGTACATGAGTCAAACTATAGGTGCTCATTTAGGAATATAAGGGATTCCTATAGGTGGTGATATGTATTTAAGAACTATGTATAAACACTTTAAATTTATCTTGAGGTCACTATGACCATTTCATACAAGGTTGCGCTCATTTTAGCCTTGAGACGATGCATCATCCCAATATCATCAATACACTATAGGTCACTTGCAAGTTGCAGGATCATTTGGCTTATTAATATTGTAGTTCTATAAATGTTTACAATAAAAACTTGATTAGGTTTAAACCTCACTCACCATTGTCTTCTCTTAACTTGACAACTTCCTCTCATGTTTATATGTTACCTCTAGGTCTAAGTTGCAAGAATGAAATTTTTAAGTTTACACAAACCTCATAGACCTTCAATAATAGATGACCTTGTCTATGAGTAGAATCCTTTTCAAAAAATTAAGGTAAAGCTTATCATTTTGCAACTTTCTTCAAATATGCATCTTTCCTCAAGTCTTTTGAACATTGATTTCAAGGTATTTGATCTTAGGCTGAGGTATGAGGATATCCCACCATCTCAACAAGTAGATATGAGATATAATTTATTATTACACCTAGAATTCTCATTCCTTGAATCTCTTTCCATAGGTAAGCAAAATGGTTTGGAGACTCTGTGTCCACTTATAACTATGTAACCCCTTGTTCAGTATTTTTCTTTGGTCTTTATGAATTGATGAACCCTAAATGACTTGAGAACTCCATTCAAGTCTTAAAACTATACACAACCTATCGCTTAGGTTTTGGATAGTCCTGTAATTCTTTGTACATACCTACAAATGATTGTATGTGATTGTGCACATTAGGATTCTGATTAGTCCTTACTTAGTATCTTAGGGACCTATCTCAATCAACCTCTAGATCCTTCAATGGATAATCTAACAACCAATATTTGATTGGTTGAGTACCAATGTATTAACTTTAATTGAAGCCACTCATAGGAGGACAAACTCTGCAATTGTGAAAACACTATTCTACAGACCACTGATGTTCACTTCTAGCACAAAGAGATGGTTCTGCCTATCCCTTCATGTTTACACATTCTAGACTAGTTGAATCCAATATGATAAGGAAGAAGATGATCCTCAAGACTATTTGCATCACTTAGTTCCCACAAAATAATTTCCAAAATGCAACCAAATGAAGAAGATTGGGCCATTGTGAATGCATAGACAGTTTGGAGGTGATAAAAATCTTAATGATTGTTCATACAATACATACCATTAATATTAAAACTATTACCATGAAATGGAAATACATAGGGACTACTAACATCCCCCAATTGTACTCACTTCAACTCTTCTTCTCTTATCTGTACCAAGTGAAAACCGTTAACCCCTTTTGACTTGTCCAAGAGATCAATAAGATAGAGAAACTAGTTTTTATCCATTTTGGATCTATTAAAACTACTTGAACCTAAAAATAATTTTTTGGGATATCAATACACCTTCTTGAATCCTCCACACATGCCAAATGAGTCACCTCAGTTCGTACAAAATATAAAACTACCATTTTTGTAGTTGATCTTCTTGTATTTATGTTGGACCTACAACATTTCAATTTTAAAAATATATTTGTTGATTCCCTAACATGTGGTATGTTATCCTCCTCTTTGACATTTTTTACTTTGTGGAAAAACCATACAATTTCCTTAGAATGACTAAAAGTGACATTAAGAAGGATGGACAAATGTGACCAAGGTTTAAAACATATTTCATGACCCTCAAGATATAATTTTACCTCACTAATGACCATATGATCACTTTCAAACCTAAAGTACCTTATGAAAAGTTTGAATATCTAGGGGGGTTGATTTAATTTGACTTAGGGTAAAATTTGGTCAACATTTTGGTGATTTCTAGGGGATAACATGTCTGTTATGCTAAAGACCAATTGCCTTATCCTATATTTGGGAAAAAAAGTCATCCATATACTAAAATTGACACTAATTTGTCTCTGAAAAGACCTAAAACTCACACCAACACACAATAAGGAACAAATACACACACAAGACAACAAAACAAACACATGTCTTGTCAAGTACTTAAGAAACACAAAAAGAACATAAGCAAACTAGACTATATACAAACTAACTTGAATTAAACTCTCTCTTCCTAGATCAAAATGGAAGATTGCACCATTGTTTGCTTCATTAGATGAAGAAGTGAATGAATCACTTTGTCTTTTGAGCATTGGCTTTGATGTCTTCAATTTTTTCATGTTTGTCAATCTCTTTGACATGATCTCAAATGCAATGATAACAGATATAAGCATATCACTTATGAAGGTGAATTCTTTTGTGACTCAACTATCTCCTCATGGTACTCTTCAACTAAAATTTGACACAATGATGCTTCATCCAAGCATGGTTATTTTTCCTTCATAACATCTTGAGTGGCATCATATTTCTTATCAACTGCAAGATTGCCAATCTCTTCAAAGAGATTTTCATACTCAGCCTCATCTTCTTGGTTATTGATCACTTGGTCAAATTCAACTTGTTCACTTGAAGATTTTTCAACTTCAAAGTTGGTTGGAACTTAAATAATGTCTTCAACTTAAATAGCAGGAAGTGTAGGCTTTTGAAAGGCCTTAAATTCTTGACATATCTCATTGAATCTTTGTCATAAGTCATCTTATTCTATGGAAGTAGTTGCAGCTCCATATTCTATTGTATTTTTAGATTCAATCTTTTGATCATCTTCATGAATATCAACCCATTCATATGGTGTGATGTCCTTCGCAAGCACCTCCTTTCTCATGTCTTGATCAAGCTCCTTATGGATAGCTGCAACATGATCTATATCTTCTCTTTCTTCACTCAAGAAGGTTCACTTGTGCTTGTCTTCAAAATAAGGGGAGTCCCTATAATGAGTTATTCATCTTAGACATTTGAGTCATCTTATTGTTTATTTACAACTTGAGCTTGTTCTTCTTCACTTGTCTCCCATAAGATGGGTTCTCCTTCAAGAAGTGATGAGGTGGGATGGTGGTGAACAAGTTCATGTATTGGAGAGGGAGTATGAGGTGTGGTGGATGACATGTGGATGGAGAGAAAACACTTGTAATTTTGGGATTTAGGAATGAGATATTGTTGAAGAAAATTTTCAAGGGAAAGCATGTTCAATTCAGTTATAGACATTTCATTTTATTCCACAAGCACCTCACCTTTATCATAGCTTTCTTGAGGCTCTTCAACAACTACAACTTTATCTTCCACCTTCTCAACTAAGGCCATTTTTTTACATTGAAAATCTTCTTGGATAGACCTCTAAGATAGACAAGCTATAGGTTTTTTAGGAGAAGGAAATGGGGATTCAAAAAACACAAAGTTTTCTTTCTTGACATCAACTTATTGGTCCTCACTCTCTTCATCTTTCTTTCCCCAAGACTTCACTACTTAATTCAAATTTGAAACTTTGAAGTTATTAATCTCTTTTGAAGATTGGATTAGTTCTCTTGGAGGCTCCACTTTAGGGTATTGAATGGTTTCATGAGGATAAGGGGCATGAGAAAATTGATATGGAATACAAGAGAGATTTTTTGGAGAGGGGAGGGAGAGACTTACATAGGAAGAATGCCTCCAAGAAGCTGCCTCTTAAGGTCTTGAACTTCTTCTTCTAGAGTCTTAATCATATCTTCTTCTTGATAACCTTATTTATAGGCTTCTTCATAAGGTTGTTCAACAACATCATGATCATATGGAGAAGGAATACAATGAACATAGGGTTGCCATGGCTTATAGGGTTGGTAACAACCTTGATAGAGTTGTTGAAGAACATAGTATGGGTCATGAAAAGGTTTATATGGAGGTTTATAGTAGGAAGTCTCATTAAATCCAACCAAATCAACTTCATTAATCAAATGAAACCCAAAATTTTTTACAATAAGTACCTAGCCTACTTATAACCAGTTGATTGAATTTAGAGTCACCATTTATGTTTGCTTGAATCCTTCCCAAAATATTATAGGTAGAATAACACACCAAAAATTCTTCTAGTCTTTTGGACCTTAGTCCCACCAGACATGTTATAACTATTATAACTAAATTTTACACCCTTGGAGAATGTTATTTAGACCCCTCCAAATTTCTTTAAACATGGAATTACCCTTAGACCTATGGGTTGTCTATAAAAGGAGTAAACCTCTAGGTTATGGGCTAGCTCCCTTGATCTATTTGTTTAGGCTCACCCACTACACTAGACTAATCACTTTTGGTGGTGAAAAGGGAAGAAGGAAACTGAAAGTAACCAACACTAATGGAGGTGATATGCCAAGGATATCTCCACAAACATGCTTGTATTTGCACTAAGAATTTATACTACTAAAATTGATCTCAACTCAACATTTTTCTACAATAAGTGTTTCTACATGGAGGCAAATTGTTATGCATTTGAAAAGGTGGGTATCTAGGAGGTTTAATCTTAGACACTTCTAATCTCCTTCACACTTTAAAATACACCTAACAAATATATACACTTCATGAGACATGTTAGAATAAATTAATTAATCACACAATACATACAAGAGAAGAATGGAAGCAAGGAGAAACAATCATCACTTGTCATCCAAATAGACTACTTGACATACATAGGTAAGATTTGTAGAGATTAAACTAGCTTGATAAAACTTTATTCAAAGGAAAAACAAGATGTCAAAACCAATTTGATTTTTCTACAATGCCAAAGTGGCTTCAATATATAGAGCATAAGAGAGGAGAGAGAAAGAGTGGTGTTGAAGAGTCACAAGGCCAAGTGTCAAGTATTGAAAAGTAGTTACAATGTAATAAAAAGAGCTAGAAAATAGGTCATGAATTTCTCTTGAAAAAATGTCAATCTAAAACATAACATCTTCCTCAAGTTGGTGAAGGGACACTCCATTATCCTTCTTGAAACTATTTTCTTGATGAGGAGTCCACCTATTTATCTTAAACTATCTTAAAATTCCTTGACACATATACCCTAACCTAATAAGGTGGAAAGAATATTTGTGAAGGTCATGATACACCCCTCAACTGATGGCTTTCTCTTTGCCGTTTATTGTTACTTCCTTGCAGTCACTCATTCGCTCTCTAGGCTTGAATTATAACACTTGTCACTTGGTGACTTCCACACACTCAAGGAAATTCATTTTATAGATGTAATAAACCCAATACAGACTTCTTTGTCTTCTTAGTCTATCAAATAGGCCTCAAGAAGATTCAAAATCACACTACTCATCTCTAACTTGGTAGTCACTTTATTTCTCACTCTATTATTCAAGTCTGCCTGCAACAACCAACTTAGAAAAGGGGTCTTCCTACATGTCTAAGGTGATAATGGGGTTTAAGGAGTTATAACACATCTCCACACACCTTCCAAAATTATTTTCACATGTCTATTCATTTTTTCACCTTCAAATCACTTCAATTCTTGTAAAAAACACATAATTTGACCTATCTGTACAAGTGATGGTATAAAAAATTTAATGGTGAGGATCCTAAGAGAGTTACAAGTAGGTCTAAAACACTTTTCAAGTTAATTGACTCCCTCGTGATGCATTTCTCACCATATCTATCTCATTGGGCTCTTATGAGGGTTTTAGGTCATTTAGGTTCTTAAGAGTGATTCATAAAGGTTAATCCCTTAAACCTCAAACCAATGCCACTAATTTCAAGTATAAGACCCCCCTAAACTCTCCATAAGTTCCTAATATCCCATGCAACTCTTCCATATATATGGGAGTGAAATAAGTTGGCTCTCAAGTTATTGACTTACATTCTAGACACCCCTGCGATGGATTTGGGCTAAAAATGACAAATATGGGTTTCTCTCTACAAAATAATGGCTTTTAACAACCCTCCACTCTCCCATGAAGGATCTTAAGTTGATTTTTAATATCATATGGTCATATGAATGACATTAGACACCTAATGGTTCATGCCTAGTTCTTAGGCCTAGTAAGCATAGACTGTGTATTTGAGTATATGACCACCTGTGAGTAATAAAAGTGAATTTAATACATTATAAACCTTTTTTCACATTAAATTCAATTACATACATCATCTAAAATTCATTATTGGCTCTCCCTTTCATCCTTTTTACTTTCTATGCATTATGTTTGTAGGTTGCCTTGATTATGGAGTGCCTATGGTTTGAGACAAAAAGAGATTAATTATCATGTTTTTATACCTTGAAGTAAACCATGGAGGTATTGAGTATCTCATTATTTTATACATCCAATTCCTAACACCATTTGTGTTGAAATTGTCAATCTTACTCGAATTGCACCCAAATGCACATTTTAGGTCAAAATCCATAAAATGCCCTAAATGGTTTGAACTTGTCCCTTATAAGTGCCAATTTAGGTCAAAGTATCCCTAAATAGGGAAATAAATTTTATGGTCCAACTAAATTTGATCAGATCATTTCAAATCAAAATGACAATTTCACCATTTAGTGCTTTGGATCACTCTTTTCTTCTAATTCATTGGTACACGTCATGTACCTTTGTTATTTATTGTTGGCAACATCCTAAATGATAATTTGGTTCCAATGCATCTAATGTTACCTTCTAATTCCTCTCTAGTGAAATTACACCCTAGTAATATGACTATTTGACCATTTTGATTTATTGAAGACCAATTTTCAAATAATTGCACAAATATTGATTAACCTTGTTTAAGGCTAATTAATCCAAATCAAGAGCTTAAGTGGATTTTCCATGAGAGTTGTTGAATATTTATTGTTGAAAATTGATTCTTATTATCTACATCACCTAGTGACATCATCTATGGGGTGGCATCCATCAAGCCATAAGTGCATAAAATATTAAGATTATGGGTCAACCATGCCTAGTTAATGCCTCCCATCCCTCTTTAATGATTATTTATCTTGAGGATATTTATGGATTTAATTCCAAATATTAGGATTTTCCTCAACCACACATCTCAATCTTGAGATTGATGGTTTAGGTTGATCTTGACCAATCTCAAAAATCTATAAATAGAGAGGCCATAGACATCATTTCTAAGTTATTTTGGTGCAAGGTTATTATGCTCAAATATATTCAAAATTTAAACATTACAAAGTTATAATGCTAAATTATTTCCACAAAGCTTCATTAATTGGCTAGTTTAGTGATTTGGAATCATGAGCCTACATTTTATGGAGTGTTCTTGAGGCATTGGAGGAGCTTACCACCATTGTTGACAAAGACAAGGATGCTTGATCAAGGGAGAAATTTTTTTTACCCACATGGGTATGGTGAATCCATTTGGGAAGGTAATATGCTGTTGTTTTCTTTCATTTATTTATTTCTATCCTTTGTAATTCCCATAGGAATAAATAGGCTTAGTTAGTTATTTCTTTGTGCATGTTTCATTATTTATGGACTAATGCTTGACTAACTTGCTTTGTAATACTCTCTACAATTATGGCCTTATTTATCAATTTTTAAATCCAGATCACACTTCTAGATCCTTCAACATCTCAAACTCACAAGACTAGCTTATAGGCCTGTGATTGTGTGCAGGGTTGATTGAGTATGAGGTTAGAAACTAGTTTTCTCATCTTCACTCTGATTCCTTTACCTCTAAGGATCTCATGGAAATATTATATCATCATTTTGAGAGTGTCTTTAATGTGTTTATTCCATCCTACACCTGGTCCTACCAACCAATCTTGCACCTTTCATTAGCTTAGACTAGTCTATGTACATGAATCAAACTGTAGGTATTCATTTAGGAATATAAGGGATTCATGTAGGTGGTGATAGGTATTTGAGCACTTTGTTTAGAAACTTTTTTATAGGTCACTAGGACCATTTCATATGTGGGTGAGCTCATTTTTTCCTTGATACCATGCATCATCCCACTATCATCAATACATTATAGGTCACTTACAAGTTCTAAGTTCATTTGGATTCTTAACATTGTAGTTCTCTGAATGTTTCCAATAGAAACTTGACTGGGTTCACACCTCACTCACCATCATCTTCTCTTGACTTGACAACTTCCTCTCATGTTCAAATGTTACCTCTAGGTATAGGTTGTAAGAATGAAGTTATTAGGTTTACACAAACCTCATAGACCTTCTCTAATAGATGGTATTGTGTATGAGCCGAATCCTTTTAGAAGAAGTTAAGGTAAACCTTCTAAGTTTGTAAATTTTCTCAACTTTGCACCTTTCCTCTAGTCTTTTGAAAATTGATTTCAAGGTATTTGATCTTAGGTTGAGTTCTGAGGATGTCTCACCATCTCATTCCTTGAGACACTTTCCATAGGTAAGCAAAATTATATGGAGACTGTGTGTCTACTTATAAATGTGTACCCCCTTGTTTAGTTTTCTTCTTTGGTATTGATGAATTGATGAACCCTAAATGAATTGAGAACTCCATTCAAACCTTGAAATTGTACAAAACCTATCTCTTGGTTTTTGATAGTCGTACAATTATCTATACATACCTATAGGTGACTGCACATGACTTGCACATTAGGACTCTGAATAGTCCTTAGTATTTTAGGGCCCTATATTAATCAACCTCTAGATCCTTCAATAGATAATCTGACCACCATGCTCTGAGGGGTTGAGTACCAATGTATTAACTTAACTTGAAGCCACTCACTGTAGGACAAACTCTACAACTATGAAAATATTGTTTTATAGACCATTGATGTTCACTTCTAGCATAAGGAGATGGTTCTACCTATCTATTAATGTTTACACATGTCAAACCTATTGAATCAAACATGGAAAATAATAACATGTTCTATAAGATTATTTTGATCACTTAGTTCACAAAAACCATTTTCCAAAATGCAACTAGATGAAGAAAATTGGGCCATTAGGAGTGCATAGTTAGTTTGGAAGTGCTAACAATATTAATGATTGTTCATAAAATACGTACCATCAATCTTGAAAATATGACCATGAAATAGAAATACACAGGGACTACTAACATCCTCCAAGTGCACTCACTTCAACTCTTCTTCACATGTCTATACCAAGGGAAAACTACTGACCCCTTTTGACCTATCTAAGAGAGTGATAGGAAAGAGAAATTATTTTTTTCTATTTTGGATCTGTTGAAGCTACTTGAACTTGAAAATAACCTATGGAGTCTCAAAACACCTTCTTGAAGCCTCCACACATGTCAGATGAATCACCTCAGTCCATACATCTGAAACTACCATTTTTGCAGTTGATCTTCTTGTATTTATGTTATACCTATAACATTTTAGTTTCAAAACTATCCTTGATGCTTCCCTAATATGTGGTATATTAGCCTGCTATGTGACATTTGTTATTTTGTGGAAAAACCATAAAATTTCCTTAATATGATCAAAACTAGAACAAAATGACATTAAGAAGGATGGACAAATGTGACCAAGGTTTAAAACATATTTCATGACCTTCAAGATATAATTTGAGCTCGGTAATGACCAAGTGACCACTTTCAAACCTAAATGATCTTATGAAAAGTTTGAATATGTAGGGGGGTTGAATTAATTTGACGTAGGTAAAATTTGGTCAAAATAGTTATATATCATATCATTCAATGTCCCAAGATCCTTAATTTGTGACAGATTACTAATCAAAACTATTTCAAACTGATACCTTTTTTCATTACAAACACATCAAGGACATAGTTGAAAAGCATATTATTTAAAAATACTATAGTGCATTAGAACATAGGGTTCATGTAACTATAACTCTTCTTTGAACTGGTAATTACATAATTGAATATAGCTCTCACAATCTTGATTGCATCACATTGAAGATTTTTTTACCAACATTTCATATGGTTTCCATACATTTCCACATCTTACCTAAAGCACCTTTCAAAAAATAAATATATAAATAAAATAAATCTCGTCTTAAATATTTGTGATAAATATAAGACAAATAATGTTTATAATTAGATGAAGATTTTAAGTCTCAAGTGAGAATTTTCATAATCAAAAGCGAGGGAAATATATTGTAATATAGGATATGAGAGAATTTAAAATTGGTAAGAGAATATTTAAGTTATTAAATGTGTAAAAATAAATGGTACACAAATTTAGATGAAAAAAGTGCTTAGTGTGATAAAACATGAGACATTAGTTGTGTTAGTTCGTATAAGCCTAATTTACCTTTGTTTTGATTAAATTATCTTTTGGGTAAAATTTAATTTATGTTTTGTTAATAAATTTTTTTTTGGTAAATATTAATTTATTTTTATATTGATTTTAATAAATTTTCTTATTAAAAAAAATTATTATATTTTTTTGTATCAAATTATAGTTTTAGTAGAAACTAATTCATTTTTATGTTTGATATAATTATCTATTGATATAAATAAAATTAACTTACGTTTGATCAAATTATTTTGGTAGACAAAAATAATTTATTAAATAAGATCAATTCATCTTTGAGTTAAGTATATTAGTTTTATCTTGGTAAATATTCATATATTTTTTATATATTAATGAATTAATGTGAACTAATAAAATACATTATAAGTTCTCATGTTGAATTATTTTCACATACATATTGGGGATACATGAACCAAGCTTATCCTTATTTTAAATGAATTTAATTTTTAGGAAATAATAATTAAACCCACCAACCATTTAAGATCTTGTCCTATTGTTTTTAAACTATAGATTGCATTGAATTCCTATCCTTTGTAATCATCATAGAAATCAAAAGTATCTTATTATCTTAACCTTTTCAAAAGTGAACCATTAGCAGGGACAACAAGTTACTTGCTACATGTGTATATGACTATTCATATGATGAGTATTTTTATCATGCATTTTGATACTAAGGCCCTTATCTAGACATCCAAATATGTAAAATAAAAAGGTATAATTATCTTGTTGAATGTTGGTAGACAATAGAACTTGTAATAAGTATCGAGAATAAATATAATTTCTTTAGTCAAAATTTTAGTGTTGTCTTGTGAAATTTTTATAGTGTCAAAATAAAAACAAGTCATCATTATTTAACCAATTTGATTTAATTCTTATTTGGGAACTAACTTGCATGATAATACTCTTAAAACCAATAATACTAATTGAATCCCCATATAAAGGGCTAGATTATTTATAAGTATGTGTATAGCATTTGATATATTAAATGTTTCTATTTTCCCTACATTTAATCTCTCCATTAAGCAATAAATTTATGTTTTCTCAACGTAATTAAATTTTTCAAAGATTTAAAGTATTAAAATCTTGAGATATATGCTTCCACCATCCACAATTATTTACATCTGGAGAAAGTGACATGTACTTATTTGTATCAGTTTCTTCAAGATTGAGCCAAATATTCATTCAAGGTACCAGTAATAGATTAAGGATAGTCAACATATAATACAAATAAAATTAGAAGAAATATTTCTCTTGCTTTAACCTCTATTTCCTATAAGGACTTGGTGCACTATGGCTTTATTTACTATCATCTACATAGTTTATTATAGTTTATATTGATATCTATGAAAGTAAAAATTTGACAACTTTCCCTATTATTACAGTAAACAAAATATTACAAATAAATAATTTATTTGGTTTTCTATTGGGTGAAGTAAAACAATGTTGACTATTTAATTTTCTGAGATTGAATGCACTAAAAATATATGTTTTCAAACATCTATATTTTTAATGTACAAATTGGCAAAAGTGAAACTATATAAAAATATACACCAATGTGAATTATAATAGAATACCTATTATTAATTAATGGAATATGCATTTATACAAATGTACTTATTTATGTAAAACATGATACAAGTCAATTTTACATCCTATACCTTCTACCGTAAAACTTTTATGCCATTAACAACATTCAAGGATTATCTTTTAAGGTATGCACAACTTAACCAAATTTACACATTTCTATTTTACTCATTTATATGTTGCCATATAAACCTAAAAAGATCTGACCTTGGTTGCACTCTACATGTAAAGCTTGTGGACTATCTCCTTGATGTAATTCAGAATGTGAGATGTGTGACTACTATCCATAACATGAAGTGTTTCAATCATGACTAAAACACAAAGTTTGGAATCTTGAGATACCACGTAAGCCAAATGTCATTGTGGTGTACACTGGATTTGAAGGGCGCAATTAAGGGGCTGTAGAAATAGAAAAACTAATATTTAATTAAGTCATTTATTAAATTTAAGTGCATTAATGGATTTATTCAATTAATAAACATTCATACATTTAAAATTTCTTGTTTTAATGTGCATTCACATAACTTTTATTCTTGATGTTTTTAGAGAGAAATTTTATAGTTGATTGATATTTCGGTCATGTTGAAGTATAATTTCTTGATATTAAACTTCATGATGAATCCAAATTTATCCTTTCATGTTGTAATGCACATTCATGTATTTTTCATACATGGTGAATGACTAATTTTTTTATTAATAAAATAATTTAAACATTAGAAAATGTGTTTCATCATAATATTATGTATCTTTCACCTATAGTGTTTGTATGGGGAAACCTTATAGTTGATCGATATTTTGATCACAATGAATTATAATAGTTTGAGACTAAATCCAGTGATGAATCACTATTAGTTAGAAAGGAATGATTATGGATATGATCATAAATCTCATTTTAGCATTTGTGTGTTCAAATGGATTATGTTCCATACATTGTATTTGGGCTATTGGAATTGAAATAAAATCTTGACGATGTTATCCCATATTGATGCACATTTTTGGGAGGTTTTCCCCATTAACAAATTTGACTTTTGAAGGGACATCAATTTTTTTCATTAGTAACCTAAGCCAACTGCCTCAAGAAAGAATGAAAAAGATATGAAACAAAGGCAATATTTATTATTAATAATATTGTCATAGTATAATGCAAAATAAACTGATAGACAATGCTTAAGGATAAACATCCTCATTTTCACCCTCTCATTCCTCGATCTTCCTTATTTTGTTGCTTTCCTTGATATAATGATTTAAATGAATGCTTAATTTTTGTTCAACACTTATTTATTTTTTAGAAGTTACCAAGTGGTTTTATTGGTATTGTATTTTCCCATGAGCACGCTCCTTGAAAGAGCTTCATATTTTGCCTTCTTTCTCTTTTGAACAATTAACAAAAATGCAAGATCGTGTTTTCTTGAGAATCATAAAAGATACAACCAAAGTATACCCTTCACACTGTATTGAGCTTTTCTTTCAATTTAACATCACTTCGTTCACTCTATCAATGTTTACATTATACCTCCTTCACAATTTCTAATTTGAATTCCAACTTCCCAAAAATAATATTTTGTTGGCACAAATGTTCCAAAGTTCACATTTACTATAGTTTTAAAGGAATTTTTTTTTCACTACTGGCCCTTTACTCACAAAAATTTAATTAATTTTATATTGATATAAAAATAGGGAAATTTGCCTTTATAATTATTTAAGGTTTATATTATAGGTTTAATAAATCATATTGGTTGTATATGCACGTGATCCATTTTTAAATTACCCTCTAATTAATGATTAAAATATCAAATACACATTGTGGCATGTCATTTTCTAAGCTTGGTCCACACCACACCACTTTGGTTTCAATCCATTAAATACTTATTTGGCTTTGGTTGCTTATTGTATTGTTGGGGATGTAAGATTGTATTTTCTTCATGAGTATGCGACAAACTGTAATGCATCGATTGCGCTCCACGTAAATTTTACAGCCTGCAGATGAAAGCCAAGTTTATTTTTAATTAGTTAGATTGTAATTATTTTATAATAAACCTATTAAAGTTCATTTTTTTAATGATTTGGATGTAAATATAGTTGAAAAAATAACCATGGGGAAAGGAGGAGGCAGTGCGTAATATAAAATAAAGGTGAAGAAAAAAAATACAAAGAGTGGTAGGTTATTGGATTTCAATTATTTTAATTAATTATTAATTTTTTTTAGTTTGAGAAAGGTGTAACATAATGTAGGACATCTGTAAATAAGTGAAGGAAAAAATAAATATAAAATCCTTTAAAAAATGAGGAAATGTTTTTTTATAAAACTTCTCTAGTATATGTTATTATATTGGTTTTGATAGAGATGTTTATGGACCAGATTTTGAGAATAAAGTATGTTTGAAGAAATCCATAAATATTGTCATTAATTTTTAATTTATTATAAAATATTTGAAATTTTGATATACATGTTTAGAAGAATTGTTTTATTATCACATACTAAAGAGAACCTATAAATTAAAATAAAAAGAGGAATGTTAGATTAAATAAATTATAAGTTCTTCCAAAAAATAATATTTTTTTAAGATTTAATATTTATCTATTTTTAAACTTAAAATTTATTCATATTTTTTTCTTTAATTTTATTTAAATAATAATATATATTTTTACTTGAAATATAATTTCATACAACTTATTTGAATCACATATATTATTATTATTTTTGTTGCCCCTAAAATGAGTGATACTTTTGGGGGACAACAGTTGGCTCTAGTTGGGAAACTTATGTCAATTGCAAAAAGAATTGAAGGGAGTAGAATCCAAAATCTCTAGTGTCTTCATGTGTACCATTGGGCTACAGAGTCATCCTACCCAGAAATGAAAGGCATCAAAAAAGAAAAAAACAAAACAAAACAAAATTAAAAACTATACAAATATACATATATACAGATGCAATGATCTGATACTTCAAGAGTTGAAGTGTTTTAGATGCTACCCATTGTGAGGTAGAGAAAAGAGTGTGCCATCTTGATATTTCAGAAGAAAGCTATTTTCACCAATGTGATGATGAATTATAAATGGGCCTCTCCAAAGGGAGTCAAACTTTCCATGCATCCCCTTTGATTTTCTCCTTTTGTCCCACAGCAAGACTTGATCCCCAATCTAGAAATCACAATTTTTGGCCTTCTGGTTAAAGAGTTTCTTTACCAGACTTTGATGAGCAACAATTCTGTCAACCACCATGGTTCTTTGTTCCTCTAGCTCAGTCAGGCACATGATTCTTTTATCAAGAGAGCTTTCATATGTCTGATCTTCAATAGCCTTTGCCAATTTCAAGGCTAGCAATTCTAAGGTGATTGGTATCTTAGCATTATTACCATAAAGAAGTTGAAAAGGAGACATACCAATTGCCCTCTTTGGTGTGATTTTTTCTACCCATAGAGCATCAACCAATGCTTTATGCCATGTTCTTTGACTGTCATCTACTAGCTTCTTGATGATAGTTACCAGGTTCTTATTGTTGGATTCAGCTTGTCCATTCCCTTGTGAAAAATAATCAGAAGAGTAAGAGAGTATAACTCCATAATGAAAACAAAATTTTGTAATCTCCTAGGAGGTGAAACAAGCTACATTATTAGTAACAATTTTGATTGGAACTCCAAACTTGGAAATGATATTCTCTTTGACGAAGTTGCATACAACTTCTAAAGTAACATGCTTAGTTGGGATTGTTTCTACCCACTTGGTGAAATAGTCAGTTACTGTAAGGACATGATCATGTCTAGCACTTGAAGATGGGTTTATAGTCCTAATAAAATCAATCCTCCATTGCTGGAAAGGTTCTTCTATGATCACTAGCTTGAGAGGCATAGCAGCTAACTTGGGTCTTCCAACAAATTGCTGACAAAGTTCACATTTTCTAACCCACTTATGTGCATCTTAGAAAAGAGTTGTCCAGTAATACCTAGCCCGTAGAATCTTGTGAGTAGTCACAAAAGCAAATAATGTCCTCCATAGGCCAGATTGTGGAAAGATTTCAAAATTTGGCTTTATTGCTCTTTGTCTATATGGCAAAGGAATACTCCATCTATGCTTCTCTTATACAAGCCATGTCCCAAAGGACAAAATTGACAGCTTTCAACTTGATAGTCCTATTTTATTTGTAAGATAAATGAGTAGGACATTCACCATAAGTAAGGAAATGAGTGATACCTGAATACCACTCATTGGTAGTGGAGACAAAAGGACTGTTGGAGTATCTTCCACTTTAGCTTCTTCATGCTGTGTATCTTTTGGCTTGTTGTCAGCAATTAATTGGCATAGGCCTTTACCCCTGACCATCTTTGTTGGTTTGATGTCTAGATTAAACTCTTAGATCTTTTCAATCCAATTACCTCTTTTTGTGCCAAACTCATGTTGAGTTAATATAGACTTGACTGTAGTGTCAAGAACTAAGGCAGTAGTGTGTGAATTCAGAATATAGAAGCGGAAATGTTTGACTGCTTTTACCAATGCATAAGCATGCCTCTCTACATTTGAATACTTCATATCATGGGTTTTGAGAGGGAAAGTCATGAAATAGATAGGAGATTCCATACCTTCATTGTCCTGTTGAATAATTTTTTTTGAAAGAGTGTGTTCAGATGCATAACTGTATATGATGAAATTTTTGTTGTAATCTGGACAAACCAAGGTAGGTGCATGAGCAATGGTAGTCTTGATATCCTGAAATGCTGATTTACCTTCTTTAGTCTAGTTGAAGGTGGTCTTCCCTTTCATCATGTTCATAATGTGTCTAGTCTTCTCAGCAAATTTGGGGATGAATCCCTTAAAGAAATTCACCTTTCCAAAGAAAGAATGAACATCATTTTTGCTTGTAGGCAAATTAAGCTCTTGAATAGACTTGACTCTGTCTGAGTCAATTTTTATGCCTTATTTTGACACAATGTGTCCAAGGAGTTTCACCTCTGTTACTCTAAAAATAGACTTCTTGGGGTTCAAGAAAATACCATTCTGGTGATAGCGCTCCAGCACTTGTTGTAAGTGGCATACATGATCAGATCGACGCTTTGAAAAGATAGTGAAGTCGTCAAGGTATACCACTATGAATTTATCAATCTCATCTTTGAAATCCAGATCCATTGCTCTCTAAAAGGTAGCACCAGCATTTATCAAGCCAAAAGGCATTCTTCTATATGCAAATATACCCCAAGGTGTGGTGAATATAGTATTGTGTTGGTCTGCTTCACCAACTTCAACTTGATTATATCCTGAGAAGCCATATAGCATTGATAACATCTTTGAACCTGTCACTGTTTGAAGCACTTGATCCATAATTGGCAAAGGATAATTATCTTTCAAAGATTCTTGATTTGGATTCCTGAAATCTACACAAATGTGAATTTTGCCATTCTTCTTCCTTACAGGCACTATGTTTGCAATCCATGTGGAATGATGGATTGGGAAGATGATTCTAGCATTTAATATTTTTTGTATCTCAAATAGAATATTACTTAATATGTTCAGATTGTACTACCTAGATTTTTGTTTATAGGGCATTGAATCAGCCTTGAGAGGAATGTCATGGCAAACTTCATCAAATTTGAGAGACTTCAAGTCTTCATAAGAATATGCTAAGACATCCATGTATTGACAAAGCAAAGTGGTGAACATGAATCTTTCTTCAGGGGTGCAACACTTACCAATGTTAGCCATCTTGGAATATTATTTAGTGGTCAAATGTACTTGATCGAATCCCTAAGAGAAACTTGAGTCTGTTTGTTGTTGTTTGATGAATCTATCATACTTGTCAAATAGTTTCTTAAGAGAAACTAGGCGTTTGGGAATTTTGTTTCTTTTCAGCTGTAAGAAATCTTCATTTATATCTAAACTAGATTCAAAGGCTGATTAATTCTTCTGAGATTCACTACTTTCAAAAAGTAGTTGTTCAAAATTGTCTTTTCATTCTAAGAAGGCAATGATTTGATGATCATCTTTGAATACTTCCCAATGATCAGCATTGTTAGGAACACTTGGTCTATATATTAGCTCAATAGTATACCTGTCTTCTTTGAAATCTGAGAGGGGAACTAAAAGAGTTTTTGAAATAGCAAGTGCATCAGCTCTATCATTAGACTCTCTAGGTATGGTAGAAATATTGAAAGCATCAAAGCTTAAAATTTGGTCCCAAGCCATGTTGCGGTAGTGGCGTAATCTTTCATTCTTAGTTTGGTAAAAAAAATTTACTTGACAAACCACTAATTCAGCATCCCTTTTGGCATGAACAAACTTGATGCCTTTTTATTGAGTAGCCTTCATTCTAAGCAGCAGAGATTTGTATTCAGCTGTATTGTTAGTGTTGCTAAATTGTAATTTGTAAGATGAAGGAAACATATCTCCTTGAGGAGATATCAACACAATCCCAGCTCCCAAACCAGTAGAGGAACAACTGCTATCAAATTTTAGATTGCATATTTTGTTTGATACTAATTTTTCTTTAGACTTTCCTTCATTAGAGATAGAGGGTTCTTCTTCATATGTATTGTAGCCTACTAGTTCTTCTGATATTCTAGTTTAATTGATTTTTGAGTTTACACTTTCAAGAATTTTATCAGGTGTTTCATGTACTTCATCTGTAGATAGAAAATAATTACCCATACTTTAGGATTCAAAAAGGATTTGAGCTTCAGGGGTTGATGTCTGGGTGACCACATATTTCGCTTCCTTTTTAGGGAGCAACCTCTTCTTTATGACTCGTACAGGGATCCTTGCCTTAGATAGATCCATGCTTAGTTCTCCTCCCATGACCTTGTAGAAATTTCATCCAAGAAAAATGCCATAGGATGTTGGGACGTCAGCCACCAAGACACTCATCTTGATTCTCTTGTCTGGTAACACTGTAAATGCAAATTGGGCATCTTTGATTTTCCCCAGCAATCGTACTTACTTATTCTCCATGGAAAAACATCTCCCAAATGTCTTGGTCAGTGTGAGACCTAGAGACTCAACAACTTTAGCAGGCATGACATTGTCAAATGCGCTTGAGTCTATAATATAGTTACTTAGCTTGTGACCATTTATTAATAGAAAAACATAGAAAGGTTCTACTTTTCCAAGAGCAGATGGGGGAGTAATGACAAGATTCTTTGGAATAGGCATGTTCTTTGGAGAATCAAGAGTTACCTTTTTAGCCTTTTGTCCTGTAGAGATGGTTTGGTTCTTAACATATTGGACTAACTTATTTAATTGATTAGGATTAGACTACAAATATTCAAATTCAGACATTTGTATTTTTGTCTTTTTGACATGATCGATTATGTCAAATGGCTAAATTGAGCTAGGTACAAAGAAAGATACTTCAACCTTTTGAGTTTTAGGAGGGATGGGAGGTGGGCTAGTTTGCAAATTTGAAGTAGAACGTGAAGGCAAAATTGATGTACTTGTCTTTTGGGTGATCATCAAATCCTTTGACTAAAAAGGTAGAGTGGCTCCACGCTTAGCAATTGTGATTGTTGGTTGAGGTTTTTCCTCTGTCTTCTCTTTATTAGCTTGATGGATTGATTGGTTCTTGGACCTAGTAAACACTGCATATGATCCATCAAAAGATTCTCCTTTGCTTTTGGGTTCATCTTGGTAGTTCAGGAAACTAATGTGGGAGTCGCCAGTTGATTCTTCTTGATTTTCTTCAAGGAGATCAACGTCATTTTATTGATTAAATTTAGGTTGAAAAGATAAATCTAATCCTGCTCAAGATATCCCATTGCTAAATTGGTTGGAGGAGCTTCCAGGGTAAGTTTCCCTAGTAGGGGAGGAAGGCAATTTTATTGCACTTGATTCCTAGCAACATTGCCCTGATATGACTGATTTAGGAATGTCCTTATGTATGAAGGAGTAGAAGACATTCTTTGAGCCATTTGCTTTTTAAGAGCAAGCAACTCATTTGCCAATTTCTGCACCATTGGATCTGTGGTGCTTGTAGTTGAATATTCAGAAGATGATGAAGCTCTATTTCTATTTGGATCTCTTCTTATCTTCCTTGCTAAAGATGAGATCATCTTCTACTTCAGTGGCCAAATGTTGAGCTGTAACAAGATCTATTTGACCAACACATCTCAAAAGAAAACTTACTTTAGGTAACTGAGAATTAATGAAGAAACATTTGAGATTCTCAGCTGTAAGTTGAGCAATTACAGGAATTATGTTCCTCAATTTGTCAAATCTGGCTATAAAATCCATCATAGGCTCATAAGGCTCTTTCTTCATCTGTGTAAGTTGAGCCAGAAGTGCATGTGCATCTTGTGCAGGTTTGAATTTAGCTTCAAACTTATCTTTGAGGGTATTCCAATCAGTTACTGACTGAGCTTGTAGATGATAAAACCAATTTTCAGCAGCACCTTGTAGTGTCTCTGCAAAAAGCCTAAGTGCTACATCTTCAAATTCTATTTTGATTACTCCACAAGCTATGCTGAAGGTTGCAATGTGTTCATCTTGATGAACTTTCCCATCACCATATAATTTGGGGAAATTCTTCGTTGAATTGCATGGAAGCTCATGTAGAGGTGGAGTAAGATTGAGAGGACCAAAAGCATTACCCCAGGGACCTTGAACTGCCATTATAGGATTATGAAAAGGAGGGATAACAAATCTCAAAGGGGTAATTATTCGCAAAGCCTTATCAACAGTAGAAGTAGATACTTCATCTAGCAATGGAGATCTGACTTTAGTAGGAGGAAAGCTCTTGGTTTGTTGCAAATGAGATGGTGAAGGAAACAGATCAAAATCACTTTGTTGTACAAACTCAAATATAGGGTCAATGATACCTTTATCCCTTAATCATTCCTTCTTTTATGGTTAATTAAATTGGGTCTTGGATTTAATTTGTTGTTTTATTCCTTCCTTGCTTTCTACTGGTCTTGGCCTTAAAGCCTGTGAATGCATTTAGGTCTATAGATTACAAGGATCAATGGCTATTTTATGAGCTTTGAAATTGATGTTCGCACACCTATCAATACATTTTCAATAGCTAGTTCGTTGTCTTAAATTTGATGTCTTTGGGTGTGTCACCCCTTGGTCCTTCTTCAACTTTTCTATTTGGCACTTTCCCATAAAGAATCTTCCCTTTTGGGCCTTAAGAAATGATCCACTTTGGGTAAGGAAGAGCCCCCCCCAAGGGTATCTACCCTTCAGGTGGTCTTTGGATGCCCTTCGGGCTTCGGCAATCTTTCGCAGACATTTCCTACAAACAATTCTCGCAGGCATTTTCCCCGGGCTTTCTTCGCAGACAAATTCCCATGGACAAAAAGTCAACAGAAATTTTCCACGGAAAAAAAGTCTATGGAATTGTTCGATCACTTTGCCTTTGCTTCTTTGGAAATTTCTTTGGGCTTTCTACCCGCAGCTACTTTCCCAAATTCCTTTAGACTTTTTATCTAAAGGAATTCCTTCGAACAAAATGTCTGAAGGAATTTTTTCTCACCTTAGTCTTTTTTGAATTCCTTAAACAAAAATTTGAAAGAATTACCTTTGAGGCCTTCTTTGAAAATGACCCTTTCGAAGGGTGTTTTTGTCGATCAAGTGCCCTCTACAAGGGCACTTGTCCTTCGAGAGGCTCTTTTAAACTTTTGCATTTGACCGCTCCTTTGAACCAAGACGACGAACCAACTATTGAACCATCTGATTGAACCAAAGCATTGAACCACTTGGTTGAACCAAACATTGAACCCCTTGGTTGAACCAAAATGGTTCAAGCTGATGAACCCTTTGATTGAACCAAGTCTTTGAACCAAGGGAATGAACCAAAGCATTGAACTGAGCGAGTGAACCATTTGAGTGAACCAAATGTTGAACCATGTAGTTGAACCAAATTTTGAACCAAACTGATGAACTAAGCTTTGAACCAAAATGGTTCAAGCCGATGAACCAATTGAATGAACCAAAGCATTGAACCAACCATTGAACTAATGTCCCCCAGAAGTATCACCTCATTTTTGGGACAACATTTGAACTTTTTTGCTCCTATAGACCAAAATTGTTTCTTCCTTTTTCAAAATTTGTCCTGGGCATTCAAATTCCTCATTTTTCAAGCTTCTCAAAAATCTACAGACTCTGCAAGCAGGTTCATTTCTATAGGTTCAAAGACTTCTGCAGGCAGGTTCAACCAAAAGAATCAATTTTTAACACTTGGTCATTTTCAGGATTGGTTTAGTGCCTTGATTCAATCAAAAATCTCCATCATCAAGCATCAGTAGCAGGTTCAATGCATTTGGTTCAACAGGTTCAAAAGCTCTCAACACAATTGCAAAGTTTAATCAGCAAAGTTCATCGCTTTGGTTCAATCAAATGGTTCGTCAATTGGTTTAAAAGCTTCATTTGAACCGTTGAACCAAAGCTTGGTTCAATGGTTGGTTTAATGCTTCAGTTCATTCAATTGGTTCATCTGCTTGAACCATTAGCTTGAACCATTTTGGTTCAAAGCTTGGTTCATCGACTTGGTTCAACGTTTGGTTCAACCAAACAGTTTAACATTTGGTTCACTCAAATGGTTCACTCACTCAATTCAACACTTTGGTTCATTCCCTTGGTTCAAAGACTTGGTTCAATCAAAGGGTTCATCAGCTTGAACCATTTTGGTTCAACCAAGTGGTTCAACGTTTGGTTCAACCAAGCAATTCAATGCTTTGGTTCAATCAGACGGTTCAACAGTTGGTTCATCACCTTGGTTCATCGGCATAGTTCAAAGGAGTGGTCAAATGTAAAAGTTTAAAAGAGCCTCCTGAAGGACAAGTGCCCTTGCGAAGGGCACTTGGTCAACAAAAGCACCCTTCAGAAGGGTCATTTTCAAAGAAGGCCACAAAGGTAATTCTTTCAGATTTTTGTTTAAGGAATTCAAAAAAGACTAAGGGAAGAAGCAATTCCTTCAAAATTTTTGTCTGAAGGAATTCCTTTAGATAAAAATTCTGAAGGAATTCCTTTGGACAAAATGGGAAAGCAGCTACAGGTAGAAAGCCCGAAGAAATTTCCAAAGAAGCAAAAGCAAAGTGATCGAACAATTCCACAAACATTTTGTCCACTATAAATTTCCGTAGACTTTTTGTCTGCTAGAATTTGTTTGTGGAATTTTTATTCACAGAAATTTGTCCACGGAGAAAGCTTGAGGAAAATGCCCATGGGAATTGTCAGCAAGAAATGTCTGCGAGAGACTGCCAAAGCCCGAAGGCCATCCAAAGACCGCTCGAAGGGTAGATACCCTTGTGGGGGCTCTTCCCAACCCAAAGTGGATCATTTATTAAGGATCAAAAGGGTAGGTTCTTTCTGAGAAAGTGCCAAACAAAAAAGTTGCAGAAGGACCAAGGGGTGACGTGCCTGAAGACGTCAAATTCAAGACAATGAACTAGTTGTTGAAAATGTATTGACAGGTGTGCAAATGTCAATTTCAAAGATCATAAAATAGCCATTGATCCTTGTAATATATAGACCTGAATGCATTCACAGGCTTTAAGGCCAAGACTAGCATAAAATGAGGAAGGAACAAAACAACAAATTGAATCTAGGACTCGATTCAACTAACCAAAAAAGGAATGATGAAGGAAGGATCAAATCGCTAGGTTGACATTGAAAGATGAAAACTTTCAATAGCGTGACTTGTTTCTTTGCATTGAGAAAATAAAATGGGTAAAAGCCCCTAAGTTCCAGCCTATCTTCTTAATATATTTCAATGCAACATGATGTGTTACTATTCTCGAGTCCTTCTTGAATTGGCTATATAAGGGACTCTCTTTTATTGTAAATATATCTCTTTTTGACAATCAGAACGAAAATCTGCCCAAATTGAAAGGTATTACTAAGACTTTGAGCTCAATTTGTTGATCATATTTTGTTATTGGAATAAGAAAGCAAGGGACTCTTCAGAGTTTGTGATGTGATATCTTTATTGTTGAGGAAACTGTTCTTATGTCTTTTTCCTTAATATATTTTCTATTCCTTTAATTAAACAAGTAGGATTAGATAAATTAGTCAGGAAGGTGTCCTGAAGAGTCAATTGTGGAGAGACTTTGAGCCCCCATAATTGCCTTTAGTGTGTTTTCTTTTCATTTCTGTGTAAAGGACCTTGGGATGACTTTGTGCCCTCATTGTCCTTCATATCTTATTCTTAGGCAATTCAGGTGAAGACTTTGTGCCGCATCTCAATTTTCTAGTTACTACGTCCTTTGTTACATTTTTGAATTTACTACCAGGAGCATTCTTTTGATTTGCTAAATAGTACTTTTGATAGAAGAGGAGTGCTTTCTATCATTTCCCTTGAGTTTTTCCTTTGATTTGCATGCATCATCTCTGAAGAAAGAGAGATGGATGGTTTGTCCTACCCTTGAGTATTATTTTATGTTCATATATATATATATATATATATATATATATATATATATATATATATATATATATATATATATATATAGGGAACTTCCCCTTGACGAGAGGAGAGATCAGTCTCCTTTTGATGTGGTAAACCTACACATTTGGACGACCAATCTTCCTACTTTGGTCGATCAGACCTATTTTATTTATCAGTACATTGATCGACAAAATATTCACCCAACAATTTCCATTTAATATATTTCAAATAATAATTTCACTATTAAAAAAACTAACTTTTTATAACAAGGTTTCATTATTTTCAATGTTGAAAATAAATATTTGAAATCATAATATAAACAATGATTTTTTAATACTAAAATGTTGTAGTGAGTATTTACCACCTCTTACCCAATGGATTAAGCCTTAATTCATTGAATGCCTAGAGAATGTTAGGTTACTATTGAATTAGAAAATTGAAGCTTCATTTATATTAATGATAAATGGGTTTACATTAAATTATAAGACATGCATATTAATGATAATTGGGTTTACATTAAATTGTAACACATGTATAAAATAGTTTGTATTTTCATTTATTTTTAACACTTTCTATAGTAAAATTAAAATATGGGTAAATTAAAGAATAAAATAATAAATTTTGATTCATTATTTACATATTAACACAAATAAATAGTAAAAATTAGAAAATATATGAACAATTTAATTATTAAATACTTCAAAATATATGCAAAATAGTTTCCTCCCTCTTTCTAAATAAAATTGTGTTTATGAAACATATCAAGTTCACATATACTTATATCTTCCATATATTTATTTATAGATATTTTTTAGTTCAAAGACAAATCTAATTACAACAACCTGAACTCTTATATGATCAATTATTAGTTATATGTACTTTTATTTTCATTGACATGTTACAACCATTTATACACACATCTTTAGCTCTTCTCCACTTTGATAATTTAAAATTGTACTTGTAACATTGATAAATTAATTTATATTAAATTATAATACAATTTTATTTAATTTATGTTACAATTGGTTCATAAAGAAGTTGATTGATGATTTTGACAATCAAGTTATTACATGTAAGCAAGGCTTCATCATTGTACGAACCTTTTAATATACTGTTATAATAAGAAAATAAATAAATATTTTAATATGTTCATGAGACCATTTAATTCATGAGATTTTAAGAAGAAATTTTTGGTTAAAGGGAAGAGAAAATGTTGAAAAATACCGATCTTATGCAATTGGACCTTAGTTCCAAACTTTAAGATTATTCTAATTTTGAAGGTTCTAACATTTATGTTTGTTACGGTTGCTTAAAAAATCACTTTCATTTTATATTTTGGGAAAATAAATTTTTGGAAGTTATTGGTAATATTGATTGATTTAGTAATAATGTAAATCTAGATGATAACTTTGTATGTATTCAAATATGTTTAAGTAAATATAAAGAAGGGTTTACATGAAGCCATTTAATTAAATTTGGAGGGATGGTCATATATTCAAGATTTATATTATGATAAATTACATTTCAAATGTAATAAATGTTATAATTATGGCACTTTATTTAGGGTTGCATAAAAGGGAACAAAATGTGTCTCAATAAATTAAAAACACTTAATAACATGTTTTCATCACAATGAAAATATGAATATCCTCCTTAAAAAAGGATCAATAGAATCCATGCACTAAATAGGTATAAGTGGCTCCTAATATATCGAACATGTTTTAAATCTTAAAATAAAGTACTCAAACTTCATGCTGACCATTCTTCCCCACAAGCCAAAATGGATCAACCCCCTATAGCCAAAATCTTGTATAATGGGCCTTTTATAATGTCATGGAGAATGTTGAAGAGAACCTATGGTATGTTAAGAGTGTTTGGAATGACTTAAGAAGCTCCTAAGATTCATCTAGTTCTTCATTGTGTTCACCTAGGCATCTTGGGTCTACTGGTAGAAAGTACAAGTAGGTAGTTTGTTAAGGCCATATCTCACAAGTGTGGATGAGTCAAGGACAATTAGTCATATGGGTTTGTTCACTTTTGTGCCAAGATCATGTGATATAATTTCAAGGTCCTCTACCAAAACATAAATAAATTTATACATGTGAAAATTTGGGCTCCTAGGCATTTCTACTAGGTTTCCCATACTTAGTCATTTGAGCTCAACCATCACTAGGACGTCATGAAAGAGCAAGTGGAATATCCAACTTTTGCATTTAGTATATCACTCAGGAATTCTCACATGACCATCAGATCAATCATAATTATAGATATACATGCCAGGATCATCCTCAAAAAAATTTAGACCCGTGCGAGCTTTCTGGCTCAAGATATAAATATTCAAAGATAGACCTATGTAGTAAGATGTTTGTGTGAACATAAATTTTAAGCTCGAATAAACTAAGTGATTTTGATCTTAAATTTGATAGTCACACGAATGTTAGAATATGTCCCATAGATTATAAATTTTAATATCATGGACTAGTTGTTGGCTTTCAAACAATGGGTCTCAACAAGATCAATGGTCCTCACTTGATCGTACATCTCAATCCAATGACATGAAGCAAAGTAAAATTATCAAAAGGAGGTCCAAGTGAGTTCACAAGTGACAAGTGTCACATTCATGGAGCTTGTCAAATAAATACCCAATGAGCATAGGCTGGTCAGAGATTAATGATCAAACTTATCAAAAGATATAATGACTTGTACTTAATTATACAAAGGAGATCCAATGGAGATAATGTACTCAAATTATATAAGGTGCTCAATGTTTATCAACACATGACACAAGTGTATGAATCTATAGATTGGTAGCATGATCCTATGGATTAACATTCATTCAAAATGTGGCATAAGCAGAGACAAGATTGACATTTCAGAGAAGATTTGATAGCTCATGGGCATACGTGCATAGGCAAATCAATGAAGTGAGTTGGGTAAACATGTCAATGAGCCAAGTTAGATTATGATAGCCAATTAAAGCAAAGGTGAACCTAGTGTTTTTGATGGAGGTCAAGAATCTATTTTTGACCATGGAAAGAAAGATTTTATAGGGTCTTCTTAATGTCCTTAAATCTCATTCAAGTGCCACAGAGTGGTCCAGATGATATATTCAAGTATGAGGAACATAAGGAACTACCATTAGGGCTTTTATTGATCTTTGGTTCTATAAGTTAGAGCTTACAGGGTTCTTTCTTGTGACTGGTTTGCCAAGTTAAACAAGGATCCATACATAGTTAACTCTTTTCTCCTATAGAGATAAAGTGGGTCTATTTGGACCCAATGGAGTCTAGAAGGTGCTAAATGAGCCATGGGTCCATTTAATATAAAAAATCATAAGGAAAACCAATGTCCTTAGATTGGTTTTTAAACTATAGGTGGGACCTATGATCCAAATACAGAAAAGGAATGAATATGAAATAAATGCAAGGGTTCCCATCATCAAAAAAGTAGGTACTCCAGCACCCAATGCATGGCATGTTTGTCAGTATAAGGATTTGAGGATTTGATCCTCATGATTAGGGTAAGTGGACTTAAGGTCCCAAGGTGGTGAGCTAGTACTTGGAGAGGTAGTTAAAGGCATTATTTTCATTAAAATAGAAATTCAATCAAAGGATGCCACCTCACTTCTTGATCTAGAGGACTTTCCTCCATTCTTGAAGGCATTGTTCCCTCTTTCTCTTTCTTCCCTTTTACATAAATATAGCTCTAGAGCTATTGTGAAAGAATTTCCAGTCCATGTATTACAAAGCCTTGTTAGAATGAAATCATATTTTGCCTTTAAACATTAATGCAAATCTGATTTTATAGTTATTAAACAATTATCTGAGTGTGCAAGTGATGTATGATGATGCAAAGTGATTGTTCTCTATCCTTTCCTCCCTTATCATTTCATGTTTATGTAATAATTTATGTTCTAACATGTCATATGGAGTGTTGTCAAGTGTATGAGACTATCTTTTAAGTGAAGAATGAACCTTAGTTCTTGAAACTAACATATGATTCACTTACCTTGGATATATCTCATACATCTCACCTCCATATTGAAATACTTGTGTTAGAATCCATAGGAATTAGAAGTTAGTTTGTGTGCCTTGTTTCTTAGTGTAGTAAAATATGATGATCATATAGAATACATCTTGGTGTATCACCCCCTTAGATTAGGTTTATTTCATGTAGCTTATAACTCTTTTCCCATAAGCAAGGATTAGCATAGGTGAAAACATTTCAAGATACATTCAGGTAACTAGCCCTTAAAATCTAGAGGCTAACTTTCAGTATAGGTACACCCACATAACTGTAAGTGTTCCCATGTTTCCCAATTTTATAAGAGGATTTAACGGCCTCTTTTAGGGTGTGATATTTGGCATCAATAGTTTTGGCACACCAGATGAGATCAAGGTCCAAAAGATTGGAAATATCTTGGTGTGTATTTCCTCTTTTGGAAGAAAGCACATTTGTACCAATGGTGACTCCAAATCAAAACTTTTAGTTATGAGCAGGTTAGGTATGTCTCAATGAAGTTTCTAATCAGTTTTTACTTATCATTTGACATATGAATTTTCTATGGACAACTATGGTGAATATTCCTATTATCCACCTCCTTATCAATACTCCCAATATGGTCCTTATGATCCATATGAGTCTAATCATCCTTACCAAAAGCCATATCAAATATCTAAGGATCCTTTTCAATTTTATCATGATCCTTGTTATCAAGAATACTATGTTTATCCTTTGTATGGACAATAATCCCATCCTAATCCTACTCCTCATCAACCCTATCATGAACCATCCATACTAGCACTCAGACAAACTCTAATAAGCCTTGGAAAACATGCACTAGAGTTTTGATAATATATATGCTATGGCCAAGATGTCCCTAACCACCAAATCTATTATGTGAGAGACTCATTGTAGCAAATAAAAGTAGAATGCATACCTATTGAGAGAGAAAATTGGAAAAATAACATAGGTGAGATGATAGATGTAGGTGGTTACATTCAAAGCATTGAGGACAAGTTAAAAGGCCTTGAAGAGTAGCAGGTCTAACCTCACCAATCTCATGTGCCTTCATATACACCACCTTATCCTTCTTATGTGCCACCCATGTCTACCCAAGAAGCCTTTCCAAGTGACCCTTTGAGTACGCGAAGTGCCTCATATGTTCCTCAAAACTTTCTTTATTGGGAATCTATTCAAGAAAGTTGTCAAAGAAAGAAGGAGATTATTGTGTAGAAACTTGTTGTTGTGATCTAAGACTCCATCCTTACTCAATAACTCCTTAGGAATTCCCTCAAGGTTCAAAGATGGAATCAAGTGGTCAATTCATAGGGTAGGTAAGGTGAGGAAAATTTGGATTTGAGGACCCAAGTTAAAGGAGGATATGAACCTATGAAATCCTCTATCAACCCTCCTTAAAATATTTATTGGGTTCTTGACCACCTTAAAGAGAAGATATTCCAAGAGAATATAGAAAAGTAGATAAGAGGGTTAGATTTGAAGATAAGGAAAGAGGAAAAGAATCAGAATTAGAAGATTGACGAAAGACCTATAGATTTCCCATCTTGGAGGTCTATCTAAGGATGTTCTCAAAATAAGGAGGATATTATAATTGTGAAGGTAGAAGAAAAATTTGCAACTATTGAAGAGTTTCAAGAAGACCATTAAGAAAATGAAGATCTGGTACAATAAGGTACTCTTATTGCGCAACTCAACTTGCTTTCCCTTTAAAATTTATTTCAAGAGTCAACTATTTCTAGGGTTCCAAGTTGCAAGAAGGTTCCCTTCATTCTTACACCCATCCATAAACCATCCATCACACCTCATACTCCATCTCCAGCTTATAATTCCCCCACCACATCTTACCCCGCACCTCAAATCCATGAGCTTATTCAACAACCTCCCACCCTACCCTTTCTTGAAAAGGACCCTATTTTTTAAAGATGCAACTGAAGAAGAGCAGATCCAAGCTATTGCTTATAAAAAAGAAATCGTAAGTGATTATGAGGAAGAGATCACTATAGGGACCCCTTGGTGAACATAAAGGCAACTTAACCTTCTTAAATGAGGGGAAACATATTGAGAACTCTTTTGCATCTCAAGTATGAAATGGAGTGTACCATAAAGGATGAATTTCAAGACACTGCTGAAGAAGTTGCATCCCTAAAAGAGTCTCATGAGACCAAGGTGGAAGACATAGTTCTTTGAGATGACTCAATACCTCTATCTAGTTTTGAATCACTCTAAAATGCATTGTTACATGAAGAACACCAACTTGATGGCCACATGCATCAAGAAGAAAAGATTGAAGAATTAGTGGTCTTGGATGACATGGAGGACAATGATGATTGGCATTTACAAATGAAGCTCTTTCAAGATCTTGAAGATATTTTTCAGGTTAGGGATCAAGTACATGAGAAGTTGGTGGAAACATTTTCTATGGAGGATAATGAATAAGATTGGGTGGACTATACAGAGCTCCTTGATGAACTTGAGGAACTTACAGTTGAAGAGAAACCTAATCTTATTGAGATCACCATGGAGATTAAGAAGGTAATCCTTGTTCAATGACCATTGGAGGTCATAGTTGAGGTTTTATAGATGCACATAGATGACCTATTTGGAGCTACTTGGTTCTCACTAAACATCATGATAAAGAGGCTGACAGTTGCAATAAAGAAGTAGGCATTAAGACCAAGAGTTAAGGAGTTTACTACCTCATTCAAACCCTCATCTCATGATGCAACAAAATTTTCAAACTTCCCCTTTGATCCTAGAGGAAGTGTTCATCTCAAATTAGTTAGTGTGTAGGTGTGTGTTTCCTTTCTTGTTGTGTTTTATTCAATAAGTGCCCTTAAAGCACATATTGTTTTTCATCCTGTGTGTTTCTTCTTTTTTGTATTCCCTTGTGTTTTATGTATTGTTCAAGCCATTTTGTATGTCAAACTTGATGTACATGTGAATCCATATCCCAATAAATAAGATTATGCAATTGGTCTAGGTTCCTTTTGCATAGACATGCATGCAACCCTTGAGAAATTGCTAAGAATATTGACCATTTTTTCCCATAGGCCAGAATGGATCAACCCCATATAGCTAAAATATTATATAAGGCACCTTTTATAATGTCAAGGATAATATTAAAGAGACCCTATGGGATGTTAAGAGTGCTTGGAATGACTTAAGAAACTCTTGTAATCCATTCAGTTCTTCATTGCATTCACCTAGGAAACTTGGGTCTAGTGGCAAAAAGTACAAGTGGGTAGTTTGTTGAGTTTAGATCTCGTACATGTAAATGATTCAAGAAGAATTAGTCATATGGGTTTGTTCACTTTTGTGCCAAGATTATATTCTTTAAGTCTGAGGTCCTCCACTAAAATGTAAATAGAGTTATACATGTGCAAAGTTGGTCTCTTAAGCATTACTACTAGGTTTCTCATACTTAGTCATTTGAGCTCGGTCGTCACTAGGATGTCATGCAAGAGAAAGTGGAACAACTAAGTTGTGAATTTAGTATCTTTTTCAAGAATCCTCCCATGACCATTGCATAAAGTGCAATTGTAAATTTACATGCCAGGATCGTCCTTAAAAAATTTCAAACTTGTACGATCTTTCTGGCTCAAGACATAAATATTCAAATATGGACCTATGTAATAAGATGTTCATGTGAACATCAATTTTAAGATCAAACAAACTAATTCATTTTGAGATTAAATTTTATGGTCACATGAATGCTAATGATGGTTTCACGAATGTTAAAAGAAATCCCTCAGACTATCAATTTTAAGACCATAAACTAGTCGTTGGCTTTCAAAAAATGGGTCCCAGCAAGATTAATGGTCCTTGCTTGATCATACATCTCAATCTGATGGCATGAAGAAAAGTCAAATTGTCAAAAAGAGATCCAAGTGAGCATGTAAGTGATAAGTGTCGCATTCATAGAGCTTGTTAGATAGAAACCCAATGATCATAGGTTGGTCAGAGATTAATGATCAAACTTGTCAGAAGATCTAATAGCTCATGCTCCATCATAAAAATGAGATCCAATAAAGCAAATGGACTCAAATTCTATAAGGTGATCAATGTTTATCAATACATGGCACAAGCACATGAAGCTACAGACTTATATCAGGACCTTGTGGATTAATGCACATTTGACATGTGGCATAAGCAGAGACAAGATTGACATTTCAAAGAAGATTCGATGGTTCACAGGCATCTGTGCATACACAAATCAATAGAGAAATTTGGGTTAATGTGTCAATGAGCCAAGTCAGATTATGACAACCAATTAAAGTGAAGGTGAGCCTATGGTTTTCGATGGAGGTCAAGAATCCATTTTTGACCATGGAAAGCAAGACTTTATAGGGTATTCTCAATGCCATTAAAGCTCATTCAAGTGCCACAGAGTGGTCCAACTAATGCAGTTAAGTATGAGGAACATAAGGACCCACCATTGGGGCTTATATTGATCTATGGTTAGATAAGTTAGAGCTTACATGGTTATTTTTTGTGACTAGTTTGTTAGGTTAAAGAAAGATCCATACATAGTGAACTCTTTACTCCTATAGAGATAAAGTGGGTCTATTTGGGCCTGATGGAGTCTAGAAGGTGCTAAATGATCCATGTGTCCATTTAATATAAAAGACTAGAAATAAACCAATGTTCTTAGATTGGTTTTTTGAATATAGGTAGGACCTATGATCCAAATATAGAAAAGGATTGAATATGAAATAAATGCAAGGGTGTCCATCATCAACAAAGTAGTTACTCTTCTGCCCAAAGTATGGCATGTTTTTCAGTATCAGGATTTAAGGATTTGATCTTCATGATCAAGGTAAGTCAACTTAGAGTCCTAAAGCAGTGAGTTGGTACTTGAAGAGGTAGTTAAGGGCATTATTTTCATTAAAATAGTAAGGCAATTAAACATTTCCACCTCACTTCTTAATCTAGAGTGCTTTCCTACATTCTCGAAGGCATTGTTCCCTCTCTCTCTTGCTTCCCTTTTTTATAAATATAGCTAAGGGAACTATTGTGAAAGAAGTTCCAATCCATGTATGGTGAAGCCCTATTGTAATGAAATGATATTTTGCCTTCGAACATTAATAAAAATCTAATTTTTTAGTTCTTGAACAATTATTTGAGTGTTGAAGTGATGTATGGTGATGCAATGTGATTGTTCTCTATCCTTTCCTCCCTTATCCTTTCATGTTTGTGTAGGAATTTCTATTCTAATAGGTCATATGGAGTGTTTTCAAGTGTATGAGCCTATCTTTTAAGTGTAGAATGAGCCTTAGTGCTTGCAGCTAGCCTATGGTTCACTTACCTTGGATAGATCTCATACATCTCACCTCCATATTGAATATACTCATGTTATAATCCATATAACATGGAAGTTAGTTTGTGTACCTTGTTTCTTAGTGCAGTAAAATATGATGATCATATGGAATACATCTTGATGTATCACCCCCTTAGATTAGGTTTATTTCATGCATCTTCTAACTCTTTTCCCATAAGCATGCATTAGCATAGGTGAAAGCACTTCAAGATACATTCAGGGAGCTAGCCCTTAAAATATAGTGGCTCACTTCCATATAGGTACACCTGCATACCTAGAAGTGTTTCCATGTTGCCCAAATCTAGAAAAGAATTGAACACCCTCTTTTAGGGTGTGAGATTTGGCATCAACACTTCACTTGAATAAATGGAGGTACAAGCTGGTCAAATTAAAGTTAGTTTGAGAGAGGTAGAAATCAATATAAGACATATGTATATAGGTGAAGAAACAAAAAGTAAATAAAGATCCTCAAAAGAATAAGGAAGTGTTTTTCTATGAAACTTCTTTGGCATGTGTCACTCCAATCAATATTGGCTTTGATCTTTTGAGTAGAGATGCCTATGAATCAGACTTTGGGAATAGAGTACCTTAAATAAACACGTAAATGTTATCATTAATTCTTAATTTATTAGAAAATATTTCAAACCTTGATATACATATTTAAAAATTTAAATAATTGTGCGATCACCACATACTAAAAATAAAATATAAATTAAAATAAAAGAAAGAACATTGGGCTAAACAAATTATTCATTCCTTTAAAAATAATATCTTTTTTAAATTTAATCTTTGTTATTTTTTGAACTTAAAATTTATTCATATTTATTTTATTAATATTATATATTTTTATTTAAAATATAATTTGATATCAATTATTTTTATCACATATATTATATTTTTTATCTAGTATTTTAAATATTTTTAATTATTAAAAAATATCTTTTTAATACCTAAAAAATTAAACCAATAATATATATTTTTTGAACAACTATAAAATATTAATTCAAAGGGAAAAGCTTCAATGATTCTTATCGTTATCCATTTTAATTAGGGCGATGCTTCATTATCCTCAATGTTGAGGATGTTAGATTATCATGGAAATAGAATTGAAAATTGATGTTTCAATTATATTAATGATAATTAGATTTAAATTAAATTTCAACATACATATAAAATAATTTATATTTTGATTTAATGATTTTTATATTATTTATTTTAGTCTATTTTGGCATTCCTTATATTGAAATTAAATTATTGATGATTTGAAAAAGAAATTAATATATTTTGATTTTTTTTACATATTAACATAAATAAATATTAAAAACTAAAAAATGTATCAACAATTTAATTATGGAATACCTCAATGTATATATGAAATAGTTTTCCTTATCTTTTTAAATGAAATTGTGTTTATTAGAATTAATAATATTATCATAGTACAATGTAAAATAAATTGATAGATAATATTTAGGTATCAACATTTTCATTTTAACCCTCTCATTCAATGAACTTCTAGGATCCCTTGTTTTCTTTGATATAGTGGTGTAAATGAATGGTTTTTTCCTATGTTTATTGAAGTTTTAGAATTTATAATGAGGTTTTATTAGCATTGTGTTTTCTTATGAATGTGTTTATTGTAAGAGGTTTAATTTTTTCTTTTTTTATCTTTCGAACAATTAACATGTAGAATCGTGTATTCATGAAAATAATAAAAAATAATAGCAGACTCTACTCTTTGTAACATATTAACCTTTTCCTTTAATTTAAAGACACTTCTTTCACTCTATTAATATTTACATTATACCTCCTTCACAATTTCTACATTATAAATAATACAAACTATAATGATATTTTTGGAAGCTCACTTCTATCAATACCAACTTTCTAAAAAATGATATTTTATTATAACAGAAATGTTGACAAAAATTTAATTAATATAATATTGATATAGATATTGAAAGATTTGCCCTTATAAATATTTAAGATTTCTATCAAATAATACTCATCAATTATGGGTTTGCAAATTATGTTGGTTATATATGCATGTGGTCCATTTCTAATTTACCCTCTAGTTTATGATTAAAATATCAAAATACAGGGTGTAAACTAGATTAAAATATCATAATACAGGGTGTAGCATGTCATTTTCCAAGCTTGGTCCACACCACACCACTTTGTTTTGTTGGATAGAAGATCGGATTGGGGGATGTAAGATTGGATTCTTTTTACTAGTATATGACAAACTGTACCACGTCGATTGTGCTCCGCTTAAATTTCGCAGACTTTCGATGAAACCAAAGTTGATTTTTTATTAGTTAAATTGTAAATATTTTTCAATAAACCCATTAAAGTTCGTTTTTTCATTGAGTTCGATGTAAATATAATTGAAAAAATTAACCGTTGGAAGAGGAGAAAGAGGCACGTAATAAAAACGAATAACAATACCATCCAATGCCATTGACAGTTATCAAAATACGCGCTCCTATTATTTAAAAACTCTAACAACAAACATAAAAGAGTAAAGAAGTGAAGGGTTACAAGATGCGGTCGCTAACTTTGACTGTTTTCTTGATTTGCCGTCACGTTCCCCGACTAAAGCCAGCCTGGACCCCGTTCAAATGGCTCCTTATATCCAAATAAACAATGGTTGCCCATTTCTGCTGCTCATTAATACTTATCTGTTTCCCATCACCACCACGTCTTTTGTCAGATTTGATGTCCCCGCCGCCCGAATTTATCACGCTGCCATCCTCATCCTTCCTTTTTTCCTACATAAACGTTCTGTTTTAAATCTGACTGACTGACTTATTGCCTTGGAAGTCTCGAGTCGGAGTTGGGGGACGAGCTCGAAATGGGCGACAGAAAACACAACAGAGACAACTTCGAAGGAGAAGAAATAGGAATGGAAGATGCTTCGATGTCTACGCGATTTCGTAGATTGACTCCTGAAGAGGAGGAGCTTATCCGTATGCTGGAAGATGTAGAGGAAGATCCAAATATTGTGGCTGACGAGGAGATTCTCTGTGGCGTTATGAGGAGTCTGGAGGCAGAGATCACTTCCTTTTGTTGCTCTACTGATAATATTCCGTTAGCAGCGTCTGAGAATGGATCCTGTGACGTCGAGGAGTTGCGAAAAGAGATGGGTTTCCTGGTGAGTGCGTCGGATGATGAGCTGGGCATACCGCCAGGCGCGTTTGTGAAGGAGGAGGTTTCTTGTGTTTCAGATGCGCATGCGGAGGTGGCGGATATTCCTTGGTTTAGAAACGAGGGTATTGTGGATGCGATGTGGCATTTTGAAGATTACAACAGAAACTGGTTAGAATGGCAGGGTGATGGTTTTAGTTTGTTTGAGGCATATCTGGCATGGAATGATTTGATTGTATAATATGTGGGGTTGGGACAGACCACTGTGCGTTATGCCCAGTTTTGCAACCGTTATCATAATCAATATCTTGTAAGAATGCAAGTTAATGAAAGAAATCGAGGAGTTTATTCTGCAAATGCGACAGACTTAACAGAATTCACTTCAACATGACAATAAAACAGAATTGCATGATGAGCATTCGCTTTGGCCATCTCAAAGCGGTTCCCGCACATGAGATTAAATTTGCTTTAAACAATTTATGTCAAATATCGTTAGGTGTTAATTTTAATATTTTTTAATGCATATTATTAAAATAAAAAAAAATTAGAAATAATTATTTATTTATTTATTTATTTATTTATTTGGGGTTGGTTGGGTTGGTTTAGGTATAATAAATTGGACTATTTTTATAGATAAATTTTTTTATAGGTTAAAATTTGAAAAAATAAAGACTATTTAACTTTGAATAATATAATTATATTTTTCATTAAATTTTTATTTATATAATTTCTTATTAATCACTAACGTTTTTTCACATAGTTAAAAAAAATTATTGTGTAATATGGTAGACAAAGAGTTATTTGTTCTTACCTTTTTTTTAATATCATTAAATATTTTTTCAAATTTTGTAGTGAAAAGTTATATAAGCTCATCTAGTTTGTAACTTATATATTTTTTTTAATTTGTTTTATTGAATATTTATTTTTTAAATAATTTTACAAGTAAATAGATTGTGTCTTTCACATCCTCTCAACCACTTAAAAAAAAATTAAAATATTTTTTCTTATGTATATAGAGTTAGGCATATTTTACAATTTTATATTATTTTATGTAATTTAAATGAACCAAATGAAAGATACATAAATAAAGATAGATATGTATAATTGTAACATAAAAAAACATACTTAAAAATCAATATAAACAAAAACCTAAAATGTGAGTGTGTGTGTGGATAGAGTATGGTTAATATAATGGTAATATTTTTAAAGAAATGTTTCAATGAAAATCATAATTTTTATCATGACAAAAATTGAATTATGTTATTTTCAATAAACAACATGGATTTGATTTTGTATTTGTATAGGTCTAGGTCTTAGGCTCATGAATCCAAGACATTTCCAAGCTAAGAGCCATGTGTTGGAAATTTTACATAACAAAAGATCATATGCATTGTTGTTTGCATTGATTTCATGGGTGTATTGGCATGGAATGTAATTTTGTATAGAACTTTAAAGTGGGACATTTGTCATGCATAGCAAGTGATGGAATTTTTTTGTTTTATTTTTCTGGTCCTTGATAACATATAATTTTATTGAGAAATATCATAATTAAGTGTATGATTGGAAAGATAGTTGATTTCAAGGGATGCAGTGTCATTGAAAAAACTTAAGGTTTATTAGAGCGATTTGGTAATATTTGATAAACATTCCTCATTTTTATGTAATTTAATGTCATTATTTATGAAATTAAGATTGAATTATAGATCAATAAAGTTTTATTTGATATTTTAAGGAGAATATGTACAGAGTTTAGTTGTATAAAGCATTATTTATTGATTTAATGTGAGTTTGGTATCAATTAAGCCCTTGAACCTAATTGTAACTAGAGGATGTGGTTTGTGGCTAAAATAACTTCAATTTCATCTCACAACTAGTGTAATCATTCATGCGATTTGGGCTAAATAGAGCATTGTGAACCTAATTTCTATTGTATAGGATGTGATTTGGGTCTCAATTAGCCCCAAATTTTAAATGAACCAAACAATTATTTTTTTCAATCACAGAGACAATTAGGGCCAATATGAGACCTTTGAACCTAACTATGATTATGTGATGTGATTTGAAGTTAAATTAGCTCTGATTTCTTAACAAATTGAGCCAATTAGTCAATTGGCATAATCAATGATGTGATTTGGGTAAAATTGAGCCCCGTGAACTTAAGTTGCATTATATAAGATGTGATTTTTGGCTAAATTGGTTCAAACATCTTAAAAAATGAACCAAAGAGTTATTTGGTTCAATCACAGATGCAATTGGGGCTATTTTATACCCTTTCAACCTAATTGTGACAATAGGATGTGATTGAGGTCTCAATCAAACCTAATTTTATCATAGATTGAGCCAATTAATCAATTGGTACAATCAATGATGTAATTTAGGACAAACTGAGTCCATTTCAAACCTAATTTCAACTATACATGATGTGATTTGGTGCCAATAGGCCTATATTTCATCACAAAATGAACCAAAGAATTGATTGATTCAATTACAGATGCAATTGGAACCAATTTGAGCCCCTTAAACCTAATTATGACTATATTATATGATTTGAGGCCCGATTTTCTCCAATTTCATCATGGATTGAGCAAGTTAGTCAATTGATGTAATATATGACATGATTGGGTGAAATTGAGCCTTGAGAGTCTAATTTTGATTATATAATTTGTGATTTGTGGCTAATTCATCATAAAATGAATGAATATTTGGTTGGTTAAATCATAGAAGAATTAGGCCAATTTGAGCCCCTTAAACAAAATTGTGACAATAGGATATGATTTAAGGCTAAATCAGCTTTTATTCCATCAAAAATTGAGTTAAATAGTCAATTAGTGTGATTAAGGACATGATTTGGGCCAAATAAAGTCTCATGAACATATTTTTGATGGTATAGGATGTGATTTGGGATTCAACCAACCCCAATTTCATCACATAATAAATCAAAGAGTCAATTTTTTTAAATCATGGAGCTAATTGGGGATAAATTAGCCTAAATTTTATCATAGATTAAGCCAACTACTCAATTTCAAATCTTGTTATTGCATAAATTTATGTCTTCACACATATCATGCTTAGCACATTATATGTAGGATTTTGGAATTGAAATAAAATCCCAAAATTGTTATCCCATATTGATGTGCTTTTTTTTGGGGGGGGCGGCAGGTGGCACCATGGTGTGGGGGGGGGCATTCACGGGTGTGGGTTTATCCATGCACACATCTATCTCATTTACAGGGATATCAATTATTATCATTGGAAAATTGGGCCAAATGTCTCCAGTTAAGGATATTATTTGTATAAAAAATAACATGATTCATTTTTTTGCCAATGTTTTGACACTGCCATCACATTAATTAATGTTAGAAATGTCTAGCCAAAAATTAAGGAATGGAAGATACTCATGTTTAGAATATGTATCTCATTATTCTTGGAATAAACATTTTAAGTGCATTGAAGAAACACAATTGAAAAAAAAAATGACTATTCAATGTTGGTACAAAGTCCCTTGGGAGTTCAGTAGGAATCTTTCATAGTGATAAAAACTAATGGAAGAAAAAATACATTCCTTTTTGTAACAATGACAAATTGAACAACCAAAACCCATAAATGATTTCCATTTGGAGAGAAAATGTTGATTTATAGTTTTCTTTCTCAAGACAAGTTGTCTTAATGTATATTGCTAGTTATGTATCAAAATCAAAGAATTAATTAGAAAGGTTCTACCATATGTTATTGATAATTTCAAAAAATTCAAATTTAGATGAGACATATTTGAATGCCTTTAGGAAACTTCTAACTGATATTTTTTTATCATGACATTAACACACAAACTTTTTTCCATATGTTACAAAAAAACCCACACATTTTACATCTAATTTTTTTCATCAAATGTTGGAAAAAAATTCTATGCCACATGGGTAGTAGTCAAAATAATTAATGTGTACCTTTAGTATTCATTAATTCATACATGGAACAACCTTATTCATTTTAGTTCTTATCTCTTATAGATGTATCAAAGTGTTGGTATTATGAAAAACATCATCATATTCAAAAAAATGGAAATGAAAAAGTACCAACTATTATTTTGTGTACCCTCCATTCTTTTCAATTCCATCTAAAGATTCAATTGCTTATGCATCAAACTGCAAGGCTAATATTTATGACATGTATTCAATGATTGTGTGAAGCATTCCCTCAAAAAAATTGTTTTTATTATATTTTGTCTCTCTTTTTTCAAAAAAACTAAAAATTTTGTTTAACAACAACAAGAATAATAATAGTATGCACTCTTGATATGCCCCATATGACTAATTTTGATTTGAACTTAATGGCTTATTTCCCTTCAAAAAATTCCGAACACTCCTACACTCCTTGTTAATAAACTGGGAAACCTTTAAAATAGTAGTCAAAGGAGTGAAAATGGTACAAAAGAAAGGCAAAATTTAGAATTATTAAAATTATCATAATACAATGTAACAAAAATTATTAAATAATCACAATATAATGTAACACAAATTAATATATAATACATAGGCATCTATATCCTCATCCTCAAAAAAGTTTCATTAATATGATAATGATATATAATACATTGATATAGATCTTGGAATATTTACCCATATAAATATTTAAGGTTTTTATTCAATAACACTTGTCACATATAGGGTTCGTAAATTTCTAACTTTTATTGTGTTCTTGATTTGGCATTAGGTTTCTCAACAAAAGTGGCCTTAACATCATTTAATAATAAATTGTTTCTCATTTCAGCTACTCATTAATATATGTTCCCCATCACCACCACATCTTTTATCATATTTGGTGTCCCTACTGCCAGAATTCATCGCATCACTCCCCTCATCCTATTTTTTCTATATGAATGTTTTGTTTTAAATCTCACTTACGTATAGCCTTACAAGTCTTGAATTAGAGTTGGGAGAGGGGCTCAAAATGGGAAACGAAAAAAAAACAATAGAGACAACTTCAAAGGAGAATAAATAGGAATGGAAGGTGGTTCGAGATGTAAGCACTTTCGTAGGTTGACTCCTAAAGAGGAAGAACTTATCCATATGTTGGAAGATGTAGAGGAGCAGCCAAATATTGTGGCTGATAAGGACCTTCTCTATGGTGTTATGAGTATTTTAGAGGCTGATATCACTTCCTCTTATTTTTAAACTGAAAATGTTCTGTTAGCAATGTCTGAGAATCGACCCTATGATGTTGAATGACAGGGTCTGAGTATTGCTTATGGGATATATCTATCATACTTTTTGAATGAAAACTAATATATTATCTTTGAATCAATCTCTTATAACATAGCAAATATAACACTTTCTTCTAAAACATATCATTAATAGAGAATATGTTGCCCAAATATCATCTTCATGACCATTTGTGAAGTGAGATAGTCAGACCAATTTATGCCTTGATAATACTAGTGTAGGTTTTAATTAATTCATTCTTATTATCCCTTGAATTTATACAAAACATTTAAATTGATAATGTTTCATTGTGCCTAAATTTAAGATGATGAAACATGCTTGTGTAATCCATCACTCATTCTCAATCAGTGAACATTTTAAAAAATCAAATACACTTCCTATATATCCATTTAAACATGGACACGACAATTCTTAATCTTGTTTATTTTTAATTTCAAAATCATTGTAGAGTCTTAAATTAGATAAATCACTAAGCCAAAATACCCAACAAGTTTATGTTGTATAATAACTGCTCATTGCACTTTATACATGTTTACCTAAAAAAATTGTGCTATCTTAAATATGAGGAAATAAAAAATGAATAATAATCCTTTCTTCTTTTTTCACTTATAGATTTATAATATGATTTTCAAGTCATCTAACTTTGATCAAACCAAAATCCACATTTTAAATTTTTTTCATTTTCGTCCTTATCGACTAAGATCCCCAAAATTGATATGCCAAAATGAAAATAAATAGTATAGCACATTCCTTTAATTTTATTGGAGTTAAGTTAAAGGGGCTCAAATTAGACTCAAATTCATCTTTAATCAAATGAATTAACTATTTGGTTCATTAAATGATGACAATAAGGTTAATTTCACTTAAAATCACATCATATATAATTCAAAATAGGTTGTTACAACTCAAATTTTAAAAAATCATGTCATTGATTACACCATTTAACTAATTTTCTTAATCTATGATAAAATTAAAACCAATTTAGCCTCAAATCATGTTATATGGTCATAATTATGTTCAATTGCCTCATACTCTCCCTAATTACCTACATAATTGAACCAATCAACTATTTCATTTATTATATGATGACATTCGAGTTTATTGAACCCAAAACTACATCCTATATATGTCAAACTTGCATATATCATTAAATCAAATGATTCTTTGCTTCTTTTTGTTATGAAATTAGAGTCAATCAGCCCCAAATCACATATTATAGCCATGCACATAGGTTGAAGGGGCTCAAATTAGCTCTAATTGCCTTCATATTCAACAATTAGACTATGTAGATTATTTAAAATTGTCATTGGGATAAACATACCCCATATTAAATCCTTTATAGTCAATATTGCATTTATGAGGCTGAATTTCACTCAAATTGTATCACTGATTGCACCAATTCACTCAATCTAAGCTAATTTTGCCTTAAATCATATCCTATACACGCATATATGTTCAAGGTGTTAAAATTTATCATAATTTCCTCGACCATTTAAATAATTGACTCATTCATTAATTTTTTAATGAAATTTAGCTTGGTTGAACCCTAAATCATGTTTGATATAGTTGAAATTATGATTACAGACACAAACTCACCAAAATTGTATCACTTTATCCATTATGTCCTTTTTCTGGTAGTGTATATCATGACACACTCCAATTTAATATAAAAAGTACAAATGTGTACTAAATAAATTTAAACATGAACTAAATAAGTGTATATAATGATAAATAGATAAGTATAAACATGTAGGAGTAGTTAAAACTTGGTTTCTGATGTTATGGCAGCATAACCTGTATGTGTTATGTTTAATTTGAATTAAAAACCAATCCTTTTGGCTAAAAAATGACTTAGATTCCTGATTCAAAGGCTCGGACCTGTCAAAACACAACTAAATCCAAGAGCTTTGATAGAAAATAACAAAATTTAACTTCCGTCATCAAATAGTAACTATGCATTTCAATGAGAAAAACTCATAAAATTATTACTACGATAATGAGAAAGTTATCCTCTTTTCAAATATATGATTTTTATAATTTTTGGACTATTTTAAGGTTTCATTCTATGTTGATTTGTAATTACAATTTTTTTTAGGACATTACATGCTACAAATATACATGTTTATATTTGTTAGTGTATCTTTTTTTTGTTGATCCAAATTACCATATATGTATATGTATATGTATATATATGTATATGTATATATATATATATATATATATATATATATATATATATATATATATATATATATATGTATGTATGTATGTATGTATGTATGTATGTATGTATATGTATGTATATGTATGTATATGTATGTATGTATATGTATGTATGTATATATGTATGTATATGTATGTATGTATATATGTATGTATATGTATGTATGTATATATGTATGTATGTATATATGTATGTATATATATATATATATATATATATATATATATATATATATATATATATATATATATGGTTACAAACTAAGTCTAATTCTACACACATTTATAAAAAAAAAACTATTTTTCATTCTTTTTAAGGTCGTTAAGGGGGCCGTACGACCAATTATTTATTTTTTGTTAGTTTTTAGGATTTATTACTTGTAAAATTAATATATAAAAGTAATTGAAAAATTATAAAAAAGTATAGGCTACAAATTAAATGATTTTATCTAAAATTTTGCTAAATTTCTTTAAGTAATATTAAAAGATGTTAAAAAATGAGGGGTCATACGGCCGGCTATCTACTCTATTTTCCTAAAAAAATATGATTTCTTATTCAAATTTTAGATTTTTAACCTAGTTATACCTAATCATTTTTTTTTTAAATAGTGTTTTGGAAACTAGGATCAAAATTCTACAATTCATGTTCTTACACTGTCCTTTAATTTTAAGTACATAGCTACCTAAAATTATGTACAAAATTTTAGATTTCTTACATTTTTATGAAAAATATGTCAAGGGTAGGCCCCTTTTTGTCCCCCAACTTTGTGCACTTACATAAAACCATTAATCAATGTCTATATTATTATCTCTCAAAGTCAGAACCATATCTTATTTATAATAGAAGTATTTATAGATCATGAAAGAGACTCTATCGATTTTAATTCTTAAGCTTTCACTTTCATCTCAAATGAGTCTTTTCATCTTGTTACAATCATTTGATATACAAATACATGCTGAATTACATACAATATATTATACATAACATAAAATACTATACATCGCACATATGCCACTTGTATAAAAATTTGCAATTTTAAACTTGTTTACTCTACTACCAACAACATTGATTGATTGACCAGCTGCAACCCAAAAATATTTTCCATTTGAAGTTAAAATGTTAATATAAAGATTGTTCTTTCAAGTGAATCTATCTCAAAATGTATTTCTAAGTATGCATCCAAAGTAGAGAATTAATCAAAACCACCATAAATTATTAAGTATTTGAAAAAAAAAATTAGATGAATTATCTTCAAATGTATTTAAGAAACTTCCAACTAATATATTTCTTGAGCATGGCATTAGTGTATAGAATTTTTTCATATTTTAAAAAAAATCCCACTCATTTTATGCAGCCAACAATTTGTTTCATTAGGCAAAAATATTCTACATTGCATGTCCATTAGTCAAACTAATTAATTTATACTTTTAGTCTTCATTAATACATACATGGAACAACTTTTTTCATTTGAGTTTCTATCTCTTATAGAAGCATTAAAGTGTTGGTTTTTTTTAAAACATAATCACATTCAAAAAATGGAAAAACATTATTGGCTATTTTCTGTGTATACCCTTCATTCTATTCAATTTATATGAACAAGGAATCCAATAGATGGGAGATTAGTGTGGTTTTAGTGTAATAAAATGAAACCAAAATAACACACTAAATACTAACACCTCTAGCCTAGACACTAGAGAGAGCATAGATAACAAACATATAATAAAAACACAACTAGAAAATAAAAGAAATCATCCTTTTACCTTCCTTGTAGATCCAAAATGTCTTGTTAAAATGGCTTGATTGGATTTGTACATCAATAAATCATTATTAATGAAGCTCCATTTGCTTCACCTCTCCTTGGTACCTTGGTTTGGTTGATTGGATTATGAATTTGGCATTGTAACACTACTAAAAGAGATTATGGATGAAATCCTACATAATAACACTACACTACCAAAGTTTTTTAAATCAATACGTATGTCCTTGTATTTATAGCCTCCAAAGTTAGCTCTCACACAATGTGCGTTAAGGTTGAGTTTAAACACAGAATGAGTTCAAGCTAATCCTAGGTGAGTTAAGGCTAACTCTAGTTGAGCTAAAAGTTGTCATGTAATTATGATTTTCAATTAATAGGCATGAATCTCAAATTAGGTATTTTTAAATATTTTGGGAGAGATTGACAACTCATAAAGGCAATGATGAAAAGGCTTGATATTTTGGATTTTTGAATTTCTATTTCTAGATATTCATTAATTACAAATAGATAATTTAGCTAAGAATTTAATAAGGTTTAATTAGTTGATTCATTTTGATTAGCATTTTATCTCTTTTAGGATTTGTTCAAGTGCCCTGTTTAATGGGTTCATAGGCTAAAGTATGAGTTGTTAGGTTGCAAGGTGACTGAGGATGAATCCATGAGAGGTTATTATTACATATAGTGTACTATCCCAAATAGGGATGCCTCAACACAATTCTTAGCATTGATGAATGATGCATAAATGAAATTTAGATGTCTAGTGATTCTTAGACTTGATTTACAATGTTTGGAGAAATTAATCTAAAGTCTAGTTAGAAGCTAGTTGTGGCTAAAATGGGGTGTCTAAAGTTTTCCCCTATTTGAGAAGGCATTACAAGTTATAGGCACAATAATTGCTTCTCAAAGAATGAAAAGGTCATGTATGGCTAATCCCCCAATAGGTGATGGATGAGCCTTGGATGCTCCCTTGAGGGAGTGATTGGCAAAAAAGGTTAGCAATAAATCCCTCGAAAGAAGGAAAATGATGGGACCAAAAAACTTAAATGGGGTGGAAAAGGACTAAATTTCCCATGGGAAATTATAATCAGTGGCATAATGAGATGTCCTAATTGGGAAGATAAGAAGGATGATTTGCCCAAAGGCGGTTATAATCATCAACATAGCGATTTAAAGAGATAATGATTTTTTCAAAGATGGTTATAATCATTAAAAAAATGAAAATAATGATTTGCCCAAAGTCATTTATAATCATTATCATAATGAAAACATGCCCTAGTTGGGTAGATAAAGATAATGATTTGCCCAAAGGTGGTTATAATCATTATCATAATGAAAGTGTGCCCTGATTGGGTAGATAAAGATATTTATTTTCCTAAAAGCAATTATAATCATAATATCGAGATAGGCTAAAACATAATGATTTTACCAAAGATGATTATTATCATTGGTGCTTTGGTTGGATCAATATGGTAAATTGAAAAAGAGGGCTTTTGAACTAAATTTGTACTCACAGAGTAAGAGTAAGTCAGTAAAAAGTAGAGAGATGAATTTGAGCAACTTGTTGGTATGGAGATGCACGTCCTAACTAGCAAGGATTAAAATTCATTCATGATTTAACTACTATGTATTTGGGTAATGATTTGGATATATCAAAAAAAAATCAAGAGACCAAGAAGAAGTACCATGGCATCATTGCTTGTAAGATTTCTTGATCTGATTTTTACTATATCACATGATGGTAGGCATCATGATATAAAACACCATGATAACTTAGCAGAAAGATGCATAAGGACAAACAAGGGATCCAATAAACAAAAGAAAAAAATGCACTAGTTATTAAAAACATGATGATAATGTTGATGTGTGAGCATAGATGTATTTAAGGATAATGCACAAGGAATCACCCAATGAACACATGTATACTATGTCAAGGCACAACAATGAAAGCAAACAGATTGACAAACAAGCAAATAAATAAGAAGACAAAACATGAATAGTAAAAACACACAACAAAACACTAAGAAATAAAAAGTTAACAAAATAACTAGAATGAAATCAAATAAAACATAAACAATGGTTAATCATAAGGTTAGTACAAATAGAAGACAAATCGTTCATGCATGTGTAATAGAGGTGGCACTCTTGGTGATAGGGTGACCCCTAAACTAGATATTAAATGTATACATATAATATTTTTCAAACTTTATCAATCACTGATGCTCTCTATCTTGCAGGAACCCATCAAGTCTTAATCTATCTAAGTGCACACTCTAAAGAGTGCACCGAAAAAGGGGTGGGAGGACCATTAGTGCTTCATAGGATTTTTATCCCTTTTTTCCACTTGTTATCTACACACTTGTCTCCTAAACCCATTTCCCTAAGCTTTGCCTCTTAGTTTTCACTCTTCTCTAGTATTTTACCACTTTTATTAGCCTTTTCCCTAATATAAACCCCTTTTTGGAAATTTACATGACATAGTTGGTCACATCGACCTTGTATCCTTATTGACAAAGATGTGACCTTGTATCCTTATTGACAAAGATTATTAGGGCCTAGGTTGGCCCATGGCTGACCTAATTCATGACCTAATTTATTTTTTTCAATTACGATACTAGGTTTACTGGGTCGGCCTTATTGACCTAAACTTTTGAAAGGGTTGAGGGTTAGATCTACCTATATAAACACATTCATTTTTCCTTTTCGAAGAGAAGATAAGAAGTAAGATATATTCTGCATCTACTTATCCATCATTCTACTTGAGGAGAAAGCTTAAGGTTTCATACTTTTTTTAAAGATATGCATCTTGTCTTGTGGATAAGTTTTTTAGATGCATTGATAGGTTTTGTATCTTAGTGTTGATTTATCCTTGAAATCCTTACATACCACAATAACCTCTTGTGAAGCACCTTGGCTAAGGGAGAGATTAAGGCTCAACGGGTTAGTTTTAAAAGGTTAGTATTCTTAACTTTATGCCTCTTTTGTAAGAGTAGATATATATGCATTTTCACTTCTCTTCCATGAATTATGATTCCATATACTTTGATGTAAGTATATGTCTTCTATGCATGTTTACTTTTCATGTTTATTATACCCACTTTGTGCTACAAGCTTTGGTGAGAACTAGATTAAATTTTACTTTACTTGTTATTAGTTTAGTGAATATGAAAACATAGGACCTAGTTAGGGTTACTGCATATTTTTGCTTGACTATAGGCTTTGTAACCCTCCCTAGTGATATTATTTATGGTAAGAGATCTCTTGACTAGGTCTAACGGATCCATATTGTCATGACCCTAATTATCTAATGTATTTCCAATAGGAAGTGTAAGTAGGATTTATCTTTTCTGAGCTAAGATTGATTTGTATATCTAATACATTTCCTATTGTTTACATTATGGTGAACCTAACATGAATCTAACGATTACAAGTTTACTTTCATGCTTTCATTTTTATCATTTAATTATTTTTCATATTTATGATATTGTATCAAACTAGATGGTATAGTTATAACATTTTTATGTAGGTTTAACACATAGTCACATAAAAATGACTCTATTCTTTTTGTGAACGTCTTCATTAGATATAGGTTACTAGATCAAATAGCTCAACATAGTACTATTTTTTAGTCCCAAATAACAAACTATGTTAAATAGGTCAACTTAGTATCTCAGTTAGCATCTAGATCAATAAACTAGGTTAAACAAGTTGACTTAGTATCTTAGTCAGCATCTAGATCGACAAACTAGGTCAAATAGGTTGAGTTATTATATCTATCAGCATCCAAATCAACAAACTAGGTTGAACAGGTCAACTTAGTTTGCAGAGCTCGTAATCAATTTTCAAGGTGCTTCAGCATAAAATTTACAATCCTAATCATCTTCAACCCACCAAGATTCCTCTCTTTCTCTCTCATTCATTTTAATACTTCATTATAGTTTTGTTTTATACAAGTTAGCAATTTTTAAAACTATAACCCTATAACAAACTAAGTCAACTTGGTCAACTTAGTTTTGTATCCTGTCTTTTGTCTAAAAGATTGAGTTGACTTGGTCAACTTTGTTCATAAAGACTTTTGCTTTCACTCAATAGTAAAAACCCAGTCAACTCTATTTTATACTATTTGCATATAGTGTCATCGAAATTGATTCTATACTATTCTAAACTTGGGAATTAACAAATATTTACTAGTAATTAATTGACACTTTCAATTTTAGTTATTTGCATGTTTAGAGTAGCTTACATAGTCTAATTAGGTGGTTTTATAAATTATCATTTAGTTACAATATTTCACTCTTTGTACACACACTACCAAATCACACAATGTTTAAAATGCATTTAACAATTGTCTTTTGAAGGCCTACCTACTTATATTTCATCAGCAAGGGTGAAACCAACTTGGGTTTCTAGCCATGTATAAACATGTGGTTAATGGTATATATTGGCAAAGCGCCTGACACCCTTATCATTGTAGGATTATGAAGTGAGGGGGTACGCCCCAATACCTAGTTAGTACCATTGCCAACATAGATCTCTTTTAGCCTAAATGTCTTGAAACCATCCATAAATTACTTTTTAGTTCCCTATTTTCATCGAACTTATCTATCACACTTAAGCAATAAATTATAATAATCTATTAACACTTAGGATGACCACTTAGTTATCATTTACTTTTTAGTTGACTGCTTGCTCTCTGATCATTATGTGTTTTCTTGAAAAAACTTTCATTGGCCAACGTTGGTGTAAGGTTTTTTGATGTGTGCCCCAATTGGATCACTCATATTGATCCAATTATTTCTATTTTTTCTTCCATTTCTTACTTCAATCATATTGAAAAAAAAAACCCTTTTTTAGAACACTATCATTCTATCTGGTATAGTCTCTTCTAGATTGTTTTCCCTTGTCAGTAGTACATAGTCAACCTATATGACTGTGTATCCCTTTCTACCTACTTTATCTCCTAGACTGCAATACAGAGTCAACCTATACAACTTGTATTCCTTTCTTCTAGTATGGTTATAGTAATAAATCAACATAGTCAACCCTATATCCTTATTAACTCAGATTCACACCCTATTTGTAATATAGAGTCAACTTGTACGACTTTTTACCCTTATCTACCTCTTTCATTACAAAACACATTCGACCTGGTCGAATTTGTTCCTTTTTTCCTCTTTAGCTTTGCATCAGATTAGTCTTCATTATTTTTTCTCCCTCATCATAAACTAGCTCTAATGGCATATCGATGACCCTTGCAAGAATTTGTTTGCTCCAATCAAAAACTTGCCTTTTGGTTTGACCTTGACCATTGAAAATTTCTTAAGTGAATCAAAATGCTCCAAGATATATTTATTCATGTATTGGTTTGACCTTGTCCATTGATTTGATAGGTAAAAGTGTATGAAATCTTAATTTCAGTGTATGTTATAATCTTTTAGGGATCAATTCATCATGCTTAAATTTTATGGTCATGCACCCATCAAATACATTCATCTAAATGTCAAATGATGAGTGAATGAATGTCATATTTAAGACATGTTAGAGTGAACATTTGAACAAAGCCCATAATGAATCTAGGACTGCTACCTCGCATAAGAATGCTAGCCTAGGTAAAGATTGACATTGTAAGGCACAAAAAGCATGTAAGACTACCAAGTGGAAAGACTTCAGGGCCAAAGATAGATAGTAGCTAATAGCACTTGGTCTTTTGGATTAAGATCAATGGTTCAAATCAATCCATGCACATAGATCTAATGGTGCGAGTTGAGATGGACTATTAAAAGGACTCAAGACTAATAAGGAAATGCCACATGTCCTAATATGACAAATGGTCAAATTTTAATGATTAATGGATAAAATGACCATGGTAGTTCCACATAGGCATACACATTAGGATCAAAGATCCTATACAAAGTGATTTCATGGAAATTTTGCCATTGATAGTAGATTGAATAGGAAAATTATAGATGATTCATGGTAGTTGTGCAAGAAGTCTAGGGTTTTTTTGAGTAATTATAAATTTGATTGGAAAGCCATGGGTCCCTTTATCTAGAAGCTCATGATTTAGCTCCCAAAGATGCTTTAAAAGGCATAAAGGTCAAACATTTAGGTGTCACTAGTTTTATGTAGGTATATTTGAAGTTTGGGACTTGTGGATGAAACATGTATTTTGATAGTCAGTAGTATAGATGGACACTTTACAATAAAATGAAATAATAATGAAGTACTTACAACCTATTGACATTATTGCTATGCTTTTGGCATACTAATATGAAGGAGCTTATGTTCATAAAATTTATGACCTCTTTGAAGATTTTAGGTAAAGCCCATATGAGAAGGGAATTTATAAGAATGGATTTAATAACCTCTTATGTGTTCTTTTAAGAATTCCCTAGGGGAACTTCCCAGTGGGACTATAAGTGCCAATTGCATAAATTTCAAGTTACCAAGTGGGGTCCAAATTTCATCAATAAGTTGAGAGTGAAATAATGCACTTAAAAAGGGACATACATATGAAAAGGAAAATTTGTATGAAGAAAAGATAAAAATTGCAAAATGTGAAAAGGCAAGCTAGAGCCAAAAGCGTAAAAAGGTAATATGACCTAAGTTTTGTATTTTTCATCTGCTTTGCTTATCTGAGCTCCTTCATGGGAAAGGTATTGTAGGTTTACAAGATCCCAGTGGGCCACTCCAAGGAAGACCTCTAAGAAACCAGGAATCAAGAATATTTTCAAGCCATCATTGCAATATTAGGTTGTTCTATGGCATGCAAGAGGGGGAGGACAACTATCCAGGAGTTTCTAACTGTATAAATAAGTGGTCCAAGGAATCTCTAAGTAGTTTCACATAATGACAAATTTTGTTTGGATTTCATCATGAATATCCTCCTTTTAACTCATGTGAAAGGCACTTCTAGCTGAGAGATCAAAAGATATGCTCCAAATCTTCATCATTCCTTGTAGAGGCAGTTGTAACAATGATTTTCCTTGTAAATGGATGAAGATTTCAAGCATGGTAAGGGAATATTTTCCATCTGGAAGCATCTTAGCAAAATTATTTTTTTTTTTTTAAATTTTATAAATTATGACCCCCAATCCTAGATTTGAAATGGGTAAATAATGTATAAGTAGAGGGCTTATTCTCTATTCAATAGGTTGGTAGTCCATTATGTTCATCATTATGTGTGGGTTTTTATTGGTCTTTGTTACTCTCCAAGTCCAATCTCTTCAAATTTTTTTGGGATCACTACTGTGTGTGATTTGTATTTCTTGCTAAGGTGGTTACAACTATACAACCATTAGCAAGATATGAGAGTATGTTTATGTCTCCCTTATCAAAAGAGCAAACTTGCCATGGTTGTCCCCTTAGCAGTATTTTGAAAAACTGATATATGTAAGGTTTCTTTTCAAGTTAATGAAAATGCTTGTTTTTTTTTATTATTTCATGTTGATGAAGTTCAGAAATATGTTTTACAAGTTCTAATGATTGGATATTTGGGTTTGTGTTCTTCATTGTTTGTCATTTTGATTATGGATCTAGGTTATAAATCCCTTTCTATAGTTTAACTTGGAAGTATGTTATTGAATAAATTTTTAATGTACCCTAGGTTTATGGAGTTGATAGGGAAAATCATTTGAAAGCTTAGTTTTAATGTATGTTAAAATCTTTCAGGGATTATTTGGCATATGCATTATCTTGTGTTTGATTTTTTCCTACATCTTTGCTAAGCATAATGTCATGAATATTGTAATATCCCTTGTGTATTGAAAAATGTCCAACACACCACCATGCCCTTCCTCTTTATTAGTATCAAACTATCATACCCTGCAAATAATACACCTAGTTGCATATTATGAGTGTTATTTGATTGAAGGTGCATAAGATATTTCATACCTAACATGTGTCTATGTTTTTTTCTTTAAATATTAGCATTTCAATATTTTATTTAGCTCCTTTATTTTTGAAAAGTATTTAGAGTGAAGGTTAAAATCACTTTCAAATCTATCTTTAGTAGTTTGTATATGACATAGTGTATTCATTCATTCTATGTGACAACCCTTCTCGAGCAGAGTGAATAAGTTTATTTGTGCCCTAGTCATATCTATTATTTTTTATGTGAAAAATCCTCATGGAGGTTGAATTTCAAAATCTCTCCATGTGAGAAAGCTACCCCATAGGCCCTCTCACATTGGTTCAAGTAGAGTTAGAAGTAGTAGGGAGCTGACCATACCCTTTGTATGTGCCTCTTAGTCATTTTCTTTATTCAATCCATTATGGATGCCAAAACCCCTCCAACTACAACAACATATCATCAGGTTTCTCATTTGTGTTTTCTATTCTCTTCAAGTGTAGGCTGAGTGATATAGGTGTACAACTAGGAACCAACACTCAACTGGCACAGTTGTGTTGGTCATTGTTGGTCGGTTGATGTTGGTCTATATTTCTCTCTAAGTCTTGACTCTTAAATATTTTTGGGGATCACTATTGTGTGTGATTTGTCTCTCTTGATAATATGGTTGCATCTATACATCCATTAGCAAGATTTGAGAGCATGTTTATGTCTCCCTTGTCAAAAGAGTAAACTCACAATGCTTGTCCCCTTGGAAATATTTTGAAAAACTGATGTATGTAAGGTTTTTTTTTAATTTAATTAAAATGCTTGTGGTTATTTGCTATTTCATATTGATGAAGTGCACCAATATGTTTTACAAGTTATGCTGATTAGATATTTGGCTTTGTGTTCATCACTGGTTGTCATTTTGATCATAGATCTAGGTTATAAATCCCTTTCTATAGTTTAACTTGGAAGTATGTTTTTGAATAGCTTGTTAGGGCACCCTAGGTTTATGGAGTTGACATGCACAAGCATCTGAAAGCTTAGTTTCAGTGTATGTTCTAATCTTTCAGGGATCATTTGGCATTTGTTTTATCTTGTGTTTGAGTTTTCCATACATCATTACTAAGAATAATGTCATGAATGTTGTAAGATCCCTTGCAGATTGAAAAATATCCAACACACTACCATGCCCTTCCTCTTTATTATTATCAAACTATATTACCTTGTCCTACCCTATAAACAATGCATCTAATTGTAGATTGTGAGTGTTATTTTCCTATAGATGTATAAGATATTGCATACTTAACATGTGTCTGCATGTTATTATGTAAATCTTAGAATTGGAGTATTTTATTTAGCCCCTTTATTGTTTAAAATTCTTTAGATTAAAAGTTTCAATCAATTTCAAATCTATCTTCAGTACCTTATTTATTACATAGTGCATTCATTTATTCTATGTGACAACCCTTCCTTGGTGGAGTGAATGAGTTTGGTTATGCCCTGGTCATCTATGTACCTTCTTTATGATAAAAATACCCATGGAGGTTAAATTGTAGAATCTCTCCATGTGAGTAAGCTACCCCATAGGTCCTCTCACCTTGGTTTAGGTAGAGCTAGAAGTAACAAGGAGATGATGATACCCTTTATAGGTGCCTCTCAATCATTTTATTTATTCATTCCATTATGGATGCCAAACCCTCCCCCAGCTACAATGACACATCATTGGGTTTCTTATCTATATTTGTTATTCTCTTCAAGTGTGCAAAGATGAGTGATAGAGGTGTATAACTAGGAACCAACACTCAACTAGCACCATTTGGAGCATTTTATAGTTGTTTACTAATTTGTGCTTAGTGTTTTGTATTTTTTTGATATGTAAAAGCGGTTTTCATCCTCTCTTTATAGGTCTAACTTCAAACTAAGTGCTAATAAAATTTTCTTGTAGGTCATATAATGTGTCTTAAGGTTGAAGTCTTAGGTATAGAGTGGATAGTTAACTTTAAGTGATTTCAATCAAGATTTACCCTCCTTACCCTCTAGCCTAAATCCATCAAATTGACATCTAGGTGAAACATTATTGCCTAGAAACCATTGTAGACACTGTACTAGTCATATTCATAATCTATTAGTATGTTAATGAGTTCAATCTTGGGAGTGGATCTTTAAACATTCAATGCATCACCTCATTTAGAGTAGGTTCAATTCATGCATTCTATAACTCTTTTCCCCATAAGTAATCAGTTGGTATAGATAAGAGCATTTCAAGATGCATTTAGGGAGCTAGCCCTTAAATCTAGAGGTTCATTTCCAATATAAGTACATCCACATACCTATAAATGTTCCCATGTTGCCCAAATCTATAAGAAGCTTAAACAAATTCTTCTAGGGTGCAATATTTGATGACAAGAGTTCTGGTATGCCCAATGGGACCCACTGTCTTCAAGACAACTTGTCAAGATGAATGTTGGTCTTGATAACATTAAATATAAATTAGTGTGATACTCAGCATTTGATGACTCCTTCAAGGTAAATTTGGTTCAAGGCCATTGTTTTTTTATAAACGTGCCTTCATAATTCATGGTCCTTACTAGATTATCCTCTACTAGAACATTCAATCCCATTAACCCACCCATTTAGCTTGAAATTCCTCTTGAAGTTTAGTATCCATAGCCTAATATGCCCTTTGAAGAATGACTAGATTTTAATAGATAATAAGAGAGTGAAGAGGCTGAAGAAATTGAAGATATTGAAGAAGAAGACATGGCTAGACCTCATGCTTTCCCTACCTTCAATATTGAAAATCTAATTCAACTTAAATTATATGATGTCATTCCTCCTAACACCATGAAAGGTGTGCCCACATTCAATGGTGAGAGTCATGTAACATGTAGTGAGCACATTAGAGATGTTTCCAACTTTTTTAGTTTCCATAGTATTTTTAATGATAACATTACCATTAGACTCCTTGCCATGTCCCTTAAAGGGAAGGCTCTTGATTGGTATAGGACTCTAGAAGGTGGATGTATCACAACATGGGATGAGTTTGAAGTGTTATTGACTTCCATATTTGGAAATGAAAGTGACCATGCCTCTCTCATACATCAGCTCAATGTAATAAAAAGGGGACCCAAAGAAATAATGCATGACTTTAATGAAAGGTTTTAGAAGACTTGGCATAGATTTCCTCCTCCCAGGAGACCACTTGCTAGCTTTGTGTTCCCTACTTATTTGAAAGCCATCAGGACTTAAATTTCTATCATGCTTTAATTTATGGGAGGTTCCACTCTTATCAAACCATATGATCTTGATATCAAAGCTAAGAATAGTCTCATCCAAGCTAAAATATTGTCTCTTAAGGTTTATATACCTCTTTTGTCTCATACTTTTGCTATCACTCCAGAAGTGGATCAAATTCCTAATGTCAATACCAAGTCCAAGGTTGCTCTTAGGCAAGCAAAAAATAATGTTGACTGGAAAGTTAATTTCCTAGCCTTAGAGCCTCAAAATAGGAAAGATAATATGTAACAAGGTGCCTATCAAAATACTTACCCATATCAGAAACAATATTTAAGAGGAAGAGGCCAATGGTAGCCTAATCCCAATAGACCTACTAATGTAGACATTCTTAACTCTACCACCAATGCAAGAGAGATGGTACTATTTCATAGCAATTTGGTGCAGGGAGAAGATTGGAAACAAGCCCAATTTATGGATGCTAATGAGAATAATGATCAAGCTTTGGTGGATCAAGGAGGATTTACTCCCATCTTATCAAATCATTATGAGGTGATGATGCAAGTTAATGAGGATTGACAACCTCAAGGAGAGATCTTCACTAATTTTTTTGTTGAAGACACTTTTGTGCTAAATCAGAAGCCTCTATCACAAATAATACAAGGGCCTAGAGGAAGGATATAGAAGGTGGATTTAATATGTCCATAGGCTCATCCAATCCTCCTATAAGGTAAAAGACATAGTAGCAAGTGTGATAGTTCCAAGAACTTCTAGATCTCCATCAAGTCAAAATATGATTAAGATCTGCTCCTACTCCTCGAGTTCCAAGTAATGTTTTGCCTAAAAAATACAAAGAGAAATTTAGTATGGCTTCTTTAAACATTTTATATCATTGAAGAAAATTAAAACATCCATTTCTCTATGGGATGTTCTTCATATGCCTGGTCAAAAGGAACTCCTATAGAAGCAGTTATATGTTATCCTTGCTAGTGTCTCACCCTCAAATCAAATTCATGGCCATGTTTCTCTTGAAAATTATCCTATTAACATGGTTGAACCATCCACTAGGGCTGATAAATCTCCACCATTTTACCTCACACTCATTATAGGTGGCAAATTGGTACACAATTGCATAGTTGATAGTGGAGCTTCTACTTCTATCATGCCCAAAGTTGTAGCTGACAAGCTAGGCCTAAAATATAAGCCACATATCAAGGGGGTCATTTAATTATATGGTACACCTACCAAGATAGTAGGATTGATAAAAGTCTTGAAGATTTTATTGCATGATTGTCCTAGTTTTCCTATCTTGCAAGACATAGTTGTGGTTAATCTCCCAACCCACTTTGTAATCTGCCTATCAAGGGACTTCATAGCCAAGATAGGTGGATATCTCTTAGTTGAATGGTCTTTCTTGGTCTTTAGAACAAGGTACAGGGCTAAGGTGATAATTAGGACACAACCTCTTACAAGGTTTCATATTGAGCCTTACATTGTGGTAAGTTATAATTTAAATTGTGTGGCCTATGAAGATAAGGAATCTATTCTAGATGATGGTACTTCTTCCAAGATTGAGGGTATTTTAGATTTGCTTCTCAATGAATATGAAACTAATAATTATGAGTAGGGTTGATTTTGTGGATGAAACTGATTTAGGAGTGTATTTTATACGTGGAGTACCAACACCTCTACTTCCCCAGGAAGAGAATGAAGATGGTGAGCTATGGAAGGTGTTTTTTGATGTTTCAAGAAGTAAATTTGGTGTAGGAGCTGGTGTTATGTTGGTCTCCCCATATAAAATATAGTATTATAATTCACATATATTTCATTTCAATTGTACTTGTAATGTAGCTGAGTATGAAGGTTTATTTCATGGACTTTAATGGGCAAGGAGGAAAGGAATCAAGAACTTTCAAGTATATAGAGACATTAAATTAGTTGTGCATCAGGTGAAGAATGTGGTTTATACCAAGAAACCTTTTCTTAAGTCATGAAATAATAGGTTATGGGATTTTATTGAAGACATCAAAGTATTCAATATTCAATCAATCCCAAGGGAGCAAAATAGTCATGTTGATAGACTAGCTACCAGAAGAGCTCAATTTGATACTCCAACTACCACAAAAGAAGAGGGAAATCAATATCATATTAAGATCATTATCAAACCTTATATAATTGGTAATTAAGTGTCTTTTCAAGTGTTTGATAGTGATAAACACATTTCATTCTTATTTCAAAATGAGGCTAAGTTTTCTTTAAGGAATCAAAGGAGGATCCAAAAATAATTGAGTGATCAGGTTATGCAACTAAGAACCAATAAGATACCTAAGGGTTTGGTGACCTTATAAAGTATCTTCAATGATAATGATCAAAATAATAAGGATAAAGTTAGTATGTCTAAAAAATATGAAAATTATGAAAGAGTCTTGATCTTCAAGGACAAACTCCTCAAACTAGGCAATGTATGTTCTACATTAGAGAAAGCAAGCATTCATTAAGTTGTCTAGAGAGTTTCATGATATCTTTGATTTGGAACATAAGGACCTAAAAGGATTTTATACTATCCTAGAACACCATACCATTGAGTCAGAACATGGATTTAAACTGATTAGATAGAAGTAAAGACCCATCAACCCCAAGGTTGAGCAACTCATGAGGTTAGATCTTACCAAACTCCTTGAATTTGAGATAATATTTCCCATCAAGCATTCAAAATGGGTAGCTAACCTTGTGCCTATTAGAAATAATAATGGGGAGATAAGACTTTGTGTAGACTTTAGAGATCTTAATAGAGTGTCACTCAAGGATCACTATCCTCTACCCTCAATGGAGCAAATTTTGCAAATGGTTTCACGTTCTCAATGTTTTTCTCTTCTAGATGAATATTCAAGCTATAATCAGGTTTTAGTCAGTGAGGATGATCATTTTAATACATCCTTTACTACTAAATGGTGGATTTTTTATTATAGGAATATGCCCTTTGTTCTATCCAACATTAATGCACATTTCAAAGCAATGGACATGGCCTTCAAAGGTTTGATAAATGAGATGCTATTGGTTTATATAGATGATATAATAGTGTTTTCTAAAGATGCTAATGAACATATGTAACACTTGAAATAAGTGTTTGAAATATGTAGGAAATATGGAGTATCTCTTAATCCAAAGAAGTGCATCTTTGTTGTTCATGAATGTAATATCTTATGACATATTATTTCCAAGGATGGTTTATATATTGATCTTGAGAGGATAGAAGCTAGTATATGCTTATCATTTCCCTTGCATAAAAAATTTCTTATAAGTTTCTTAGGTAAGATAAATTTTCTAAGGAGATTCATACTCATTTTTGTATCTTTGGTGAAACCTGTCATAACTATGCTCAGGAAGAACCAAGTCTTTTCTAGGACCAAAGAGGGAAAGAGAAATTTTGAAGCCATAAAGAAAGAAATTTTAGAATATCATACTCTTGTGAATTCTAATTTTACTAAAGACTTCATGTTTTATTTATTTTCTAACCTTGATACTATCGCAACCATGCTAATGTAAAAGAATGATGAGGGTGTGGAGTAACCAATCGCATTCTTTAGTCAAGGTTAGGAAGATTATGAATTCAAGTACACTTGTATGGAGAGACAGGTCCTTGATTTTTTTAGGGGATTAAATAATTTTAGACATATGGTTTCAAATATTAAGATTCATGTTTTGGTCCCTCATCCTAGTACTAAATATTTTCTCTTGAGGAAAGATCTTAGTGAAAAGAGGGCAGGGTGGATCACTAAAGTAATGGTATATGATGTTGATATCAAGGTGACAAAACTGATAAGGATTAAAGGCATTTGTGAACATCTATATTTAGATCTTCATGAGTCAAAGGAAGAGACTCTATTTAACCATGATTATTCTCAATTAGTTGGTTCATTGCCTCCACAAAGTTGGACATAAGATGTGATCTCATTTCTCTAAAATATTGAGTATCCTAATGGTATGAGTAGATCAAACAGGAGATATTTAAGATTGTAATCTATTCCCTTTTGTCTTGTGGATGGCATGCTTTTTAGGAGGGACATCAATGATGTTCTATTGAGATGCATTGATAATGATTAGTTTGGAGTTTTGATTGATAAATTTCATGATGGGATAGTGGGAGGTAGTTTCTTTCCAAGAAACATAGCTACCAAGATCATGAGGGTAGGCTATTATTGGCCTAACCTCTTCATGTATTTCCATGCTTGGGTGAGAAGGTGTAGACAATATGCTTTCTTTGTAGGAAAATAGAATCTTACAGTTCTTCCTTTGAAGCCTATCCAATTAGACCAACCTTTCATGCAATAGGGTCTTGATTTTATTGGTATGATAAACCACCCATCAAGTGTTATTCATAAATGGATACTCATAGAAACTGACTATTTTAAAAGATGGGTTGAGGTATTAGCATTAAAGGAAGCTAATGAGAATGATATCTTGGATTTCTATGAAAGCATCATAACAATGTTTGCTACTCCTACTATTATTTTAGATAATGCTCTTTATTTTATGGGTGCTAAGACAACTAATTAGGTAAATAGTAATGGTATAGTCTTGAACACTTCATCCAACTATTAACCTCAAGGTCATGGGTTGGCTAAATTTACTAATAAAAATATTATCATAATCATCAAAATAACCTTGGAGAATAACCAAAGAGCTTGGCACACCAAATTGAAGACAAACTTATAGGCTGATAGGATAACTCCCAAGATGTCAATAGGGAATTATCCTTTTGTGTTCATAACTGGAAAGGAAGCTAGGTTGTCTATCTTTCAAGAGCTGTCTACCTTAGAGTTAACACATCAACTAGAGTTACTTGAGAACACTCTAATGGAGCTGAGATTAACAAAATTAATGGAGTTGCAATAGACTAGAGATAAATCTCATTAAGGTATGGAACATTACCAAATACTAATGAAGAGGTACTTTGACAAGAAGGAAACTCCAAGATCATTTCAAGAAGGTGACATAGTATTAAAATGGGATGAAGATAGAGAAAAACTAGGGAGACATACCAATTTTGATACCCTATGGAGAAAACCATGTATCATAAAGTGAAATCAAAGTAAATATTTTCAATTAGCAAAGATGAATGGAGAAGAGCTACCTATCCCTATGAGTGGGATACATTTGAAACCCTACTATTAAGAACTTAGGGTTAGTTTTTTAAATATTATATTAGGTGTGTGTTTCTTTTCTTATTGTGTTGTGTTCCAATAAGTGCTCATGAAGCACATGTGTGTTTCTTTCTTTGTGTTTTACTGCTATTGTTTTCTATTTTGGAGGTGTTGTCTAGGTATTTTTTATGTCAAACAAACATACTTATGACTCTGTAGCCTAATGGATAGGATTAGGCAATTGGTCATGGTATATAAAGCATACCACCCTTAAGAAATCACTAATAATATTGACCATTTTTACGACAAGCCAAAATAGGTCAACCCTCTGTAGTCAAAATCTTGTATAGGGGATTTTAATAATGTCAAAGGTTATGTTTTATTTCATTTGATGTCATTTCATATGCCATTATAGCTTTGGTCATAGTCTAGCTTAGTCCTTGTGTCAGTTGGTGTCGTAAGGTTCATTTTAGGGTCATATATGCAAGTGGTAAGATTTCAAAGATCCAAAAAGGTCTTCATGGTGATCATTATAGTTAGGATCATGGAAAGGGCATACAAAGGCCTAAATGAGTTCAATCAAATCTATAAAAGTTCAATAATAATATTTATGAATCCAGACCATCTTTAGGATGTCATCTGGAGACTAGACTAGATAGATTTCTTATGCAATTCATAAATATGCTCAGAGAACCTTGCATGATCAATGTCCTTAGTGCTAATATCACTCTCTACAAGTTTTATATCTTGATGAGTCTTTTATCTTGATATTTTAGCCTTCAAAGTTTAGCTTGTCGAGTCTAAGGGGCCAAGTCATCCTAGATGTCATCCAAAAATGAATGGACCAGCCCACTTATACATTTGGTAAGTACACCTTAGAAACCTATGTGAGCTAAAGGATTTTAGTGCTATGGATCTCTTGGTGCCTAGATCATACCTTGAAATTTCCATGTTTGTGTGCACTTTCTATCTCAAGTTATGGAGTTTTAATGTTGGACTTGTAGTATAAGACATGCACACTAACATCAAGTTTGAGCTATATAAAGTAACCATTTAGGTTTAAAGGTCCTTAAAAGGTTATAATTTCATCAAAATATAATGGTTTGTGTGTGCTCACATACTAACAAAATAAATTTAGTGGTTCACACTGAGGTCAAACAAGTCAAAAGTTCCCTAGGTTAAAACCCTTAAAAAGTTATAGGTTGGATAAGATATAACAGTGTAGATTCACCAAACAAAGATGTAATGGTACAAGGAAACTAATAAGAATGTGGGTCCAGGCTAGATCAATGACCAAAATTCATTCATAATGATGATCTAATGGCACATGATCATTGACAGGAAAGTGGGCTTAATGAGATCTATAACTAGCACTCACTATTACATTTTGATCCAATGGTGCGAATGAAAGTCAATATGTCAAAGGATTTAATTGGCAATAAATCAATGGACCATGTTCATTCATACCAAGGAGATAAATGGTGTGTAGAAGGTTAAAGATTCAAGATCTAATAGTGGGAATCTATGAGTCCAATGGGAATAAAGATAAGTTGGAGCATTTTGATTGGCTTGAGTAATTTTTGATAGATAAAGTCAAACTAAAGGGAAAGTTATTGACTGCATCAAACAAGGTCTTATAAGGGTCACCAATCCACCATTAGAGCTTATTCAAATGCCATTAAATTGACACATTGATGTCATCAAGTTAAAAGACATAAAGGGATCACCATTAAATCTTAAAATGGACCTCTAGCTCGAGGGTTTGTGTCATGCAGGTTTTGTTATGTGACTATGTTCACCATTTTTAGAATGACATATGTACATGATGAGTTATTAGTTTGTATGGATGTTCAAAGGCAAAAATTGGCCTATTTAGACCTAATAGGAAAACCAATCATCTAAAATTGGTTTTCTCATCTATGGTGGACCTATGAACATGGGGAGGAGTTCAATTATGATCCATTCTGAACCAAAGCTAGCATTTTAAAGGGTACCACAAAGGCATACATGTAGAACCCAAAAAATTTCATCTCTAGGACCAACTGCATGAAAAGGACCCTTCTCCCACTTTTACATGCCATGATAAACTAATTAAGAGTAGGTATCACCAAGACAAATCTCTAACAAATGGATCCAATAGTTGTAATTAAATTAATGCTAGAACCCAGATCAAATCAACTTGATCATGTCATTGCAACCATCAAGGATTATCAATGAGGGAATAATGTAACTATGCAACCACTTGAAGTGACATAAATTAATCAAAAGTTTTGAATGAAAATAATATGCAGAGGTAGTTGTATTATAGTTGAAATGGAGTTAAGCTCATTAATTCCTCTTTTAGTGCCTATATATATATATATATATATATATATATATATGTAAAGGCCCTTTCTTCTATAAATATATCTTTGAGCTATTGGTAATCATCCATCATGTTGGTATGACTAAAATCTACAAGAAATTATATTATGCACCTCTTAGAGTGATGAATAGAGTATTTTATAGTTATTTACTAATATGTTCTTAGTGTTTTGTATTTTTTTGATATACAAAAGTGGTTTTCATCCTCCCTTTATAGGTCCAAGTTCAACCTAAGTGCTAATAAACTTCTCTTTTAGGTCATTTATTATGTCTTAAGGTTGATGTCTTAGGTACGAAGTGGATATTTGAGTGTAAGTGATTTCAATCAATCCTTATCCTCATTTCCCTCTAGCCTAAGTCCATCAAATTGACCTTCAGGTGAAACATTATTGTTTAAAAACCATTATAGACATTGCATTAGTCTTATTCATAGTCTATTAGTGTGATAAAGAGTTCAATCTTGGGAGTGGATCTTTGAACATTCAGTGCATCACCTCATTTAGATTATGTTTAATTCATGCATTCTCTAACTCTTTTCCCCATAAGTAATTATTTGGCATAGATAAGATCATTTCAAGATACATTCAGGGAGTTAGCCTTTAAATATAGAGGCTCATTTGCAATATAGGTACACCCACATACCTAGAAATGCTCCCATGTTGCCCAAATTAGGAAGAAGCTTGAACAAATTCTTCTAGGGTGAAATATTTGGTGATAATAAGGACACTATCTTCTTTTCTTGTCAATCTCTTCCCTATATTTTTACCCCTTCTCATACCATGACATATTCCTCTCTAGTTTCCTCCACCTCCATGCCTAGTATATCTACTAACAGGGCATGTTCTACATCTAGTGGGCCTCTTCCAAGACCCTCTCTTCTCAATTATTCCACTAGTGCATCATTTTATACCCATGGTAATCATGCCTCTAGTGTTTCTTATTCTCATCCCTCTACTAACACATCATTTTCCACACACACAAATCATGCTACTAGTGCCTCACTTACCAACAATTCTTCTCTAGCTACTACTAACACCCATAGTGGTACCCAAGCCACTACTACAAATTCCAATGCTTCATATAAATTAAATAACACCACTAAAACCCATCAACTTCTATTGAAAACTCTTAATTAAATTAATTATTTCCAATCTAAGAATGCTAACTAAATGATGCAAGTGCAAAATCATCTTATCCATCTTCAACATTTCCCTCAATAGGTTCCATGGGGAACACATAACCAAAATGCCCCTACCTTCTCTTCAATATTCCCATGGTAATATTATCCTTCAATATCCTCTTATTAACAAAACAATCAAGAACCTTCAAAATGAGCCTCTTACATCTCAAATTTTTAATATCGATTTAGGAGGTCTCACCCCTACCATCAGTTATAATGGGTTAATTCATTCTAATCTACACTTTAAAACATTTGGAAATTTATACAAAGATTGGATCAAGTTAATTACTTTTTATGCCACCAAGTTGTTAATAAAAAATCTCACAAGCAATGCTTTATATTGGTATAACCAACTCAAATCTCACTCCATCACTAGTTTGGAAGATTTAGTCAATGCTCTAGTCCAATAATTTCAAACTAGTGATCTCCCTAAAAATACTTTGGCCCTTTTTATCAATTAAAGCAACTTGAGACTGAATCTGCATAATCTTTCATTAAATAATGGAAGACCTTGTGTAATAAATGTGAACATAGTATGGAAAATGATAACCTCTTTCATATTTTTATCAATGCTCTTTATCCTAAGTTGCAATATGGGGTCTAGACTCTCTCTTTATGCACTTTATAAGAGTTCATTGACCAAGCAAAGATCCAAGATTTCCTCATACATCAATTTAGGCCATCCCAACCTTATTTGGGCACTCTCATGTTAATTAAAAATAAGAATCATCATGCTAAAAATAATGGTGTCATTGATTTTTATGATACCATTCATAATATTCAAGACATTATTCCCAAATAGGTTTCAGAACAAGCTTCCCTTCCCAACCACGTCACTAATCCTCATCTATCTTTAAAAAATAACATCAATTTTCATAAACCTTTATCTTAAGTATAATTACAAAAGTATCTAATAAGGCCTTTTCCATTATAACTTGATCCCTCTCATCCCATGAAATCCTAGTATGATCCCAATAAATTATGTTGGTTTAATGCTAGCTAGGGTCATTCTCATGAGACTAATAGGCAACTTTATAATTTGGCTATGGATTTCCTTCTCAGTCCTAATTTTGACTATGATTATATCACTCATAAACATAAAAAATCATATGACATTACATTCAAAGCCCATGAAACACAAACTAAATATCAAGCTTTGAATCAGACTAATGCACATTTGGCCATCTACAAAGATCCTATTCTAAATCACCAAGGCAATCAATATAATCCTACCCCTTTTACCAATAATGTTGATAGTCTTATTGACCTAACTCCATAAGAGAATGTGGTCAATATGACTAATATAGGAAGGGTTGTTTCCTTTATTGATCCTCATCCAATCCACACTCCATAATCCTCCCACACTTTTTGTGTTATTCAAGATTCTTCCCCATCTCACTTAATAAAGTTGGGGCAAGATGACCTTATATATTTTGATGAACCAATTCCAACACCTCCATTGGATAAAACTTCTCATACCATATCTACCACCCCTGAAACTTCTTTACACATCACCAATGATACTCAAACTTATATTAACACTTATTCTAATTTATCTCAAACCAAACCTACATCAACTACCCCATCTTCTCAAGATAATCAAAAAACTTATCCTCCAATTAATACTCTCACATCTTATCAACATAAATGCACATGCACTTAGGTTCCTCTTTCTAAGGATCTCCTTCAACACTATGCATATTTTTCCAATACTCCCCTTATGGGTTATGATGAATGGGATCCCATCACAAAACTTACTAATATCCCATCTCAAATCCGATTTTTAAAACTTATGCACACTTGCCCGCATCACCTTATCTAGATCATAAGATAGAATTTTAAAATAGTAAGAAGATATGTCCATACACATTGATGAAACAATGAACACTTCTCTTTCCCTCAAATTCCCCATTGCTTTTATGATCCCTATTAATATTATGCTTTATTTGGATGATCCTCCCCTATTTATCAATGTCTAAATTAGTGATATCAAATTTAAGTATGTTTTGATTTATGAGGGATCTGACACTTGAATTACCTTTCTAAATTTTATTAAAACCCTTGAGTATTATGAATGTAACCTTAAGTCTACAAAAAACATGTATCAAGGCTATGATCGAAGGAAAATACTTCCCTTAGGTTGTGTGTGGCTCTCTATAACCATCTAAACTACAATTATTTGAGCAAAGATGATGATATTCAACTTTTTTCTATCTTATAACATTTTACTTGGTAGGCCATGGACTCATCACATGAGATAAGTTTCCTCTTCTACTTTCCAATGTGTCAAATTTCCTCACAATGGAGTGATCTATAGGATTTGAGGTGACACTAACCCTTGGAATTTCAAACAATTCTAAGAATGTGGTGTATTGAATATTCCCACCCTTGAACCCTTGTTGAGTGTTTCATTTCATGAATCACAATAGTTTAACTTTCCTATCAACTCCACTTGAGGTTACAATGGTCACCCATAACTCATCAAGAATATCCCACCTAACCTCTTCGATTTAGATGACGATGAGCATGATGAGATCAATCTCAAGATTAAAACCTTATACCTCTCACCTCATCTCATTTCCTAGCTTCCACCTACCAATGATATACCCATTATCTTAAATAAGACTCAACACTCCATTTCTCACACCACATCGGATGACAAGGTCATCCCTACCTACACCATTAATCTTCATAAACCTGACTATGATGATGATGGTCATCCCTACCTACACCATTGATCTCCATTCTTAGGAGGTATTATTTAGGTCTAAGATGCTAAAATTATTTGTTATCATTCCTATTTGCTTAGTATTTTTGTATATCTTCTAGCATTCCATCCTATATAATTCCTAATTTTAGTATTTTTCCTCTTGTTCATAGGGTAGATATGGTGTGCACAACTCAAGTTTCTGAAGAGCATCATAGGAGTATGCTTATGGATCATGCTATTACTAGTACCTATTGCTTAGCTAGATACCAAGACCCTTCTAGCTGAGTTATCCCTAAGATGCTTATGACTTTCCTTCATCCTTCTATGTATATTACCCCTCCCTTAGCTAAGTCTAGTTTGGATCTTATTCCCACTCCCTCTCTAGCTGAGTCTATTCCTATTGCCAATCCTATTGCTCCTTCAAACGAGCCTCACCTAGTCTTTCCACCAACCCCACCTTCCTTTGGTGATGGTTTGCTCCCTTTATTGTAATTTACTCCTTTTCCCACTAAATGGGCCAATCAACCCTATTTTGATATTCATAAATTTATCAATCATTAGACTAGAAACTATTAATTACACTAGCCTTCCTTGACTTCTAGTTCCACTCCTATTATTACACCTATAAAGTTTGGTAATAAGCATATCTGCTACTTCCACAACATAGATAATCACTCATCCATGTAATGTTATAAGCTATGACTATATATATATATATATATATATATATATATCATCCCACCACTTATCAACCCAAAAACAAGGCTATACCTCTAAAAGTATTACCTGAATATCTTCCCAAATATGGAGAGGTATATTTTCTCTAGCACCAATGTGGTACTCATCACACTGATCTTTTTTTCATCCTTTAGTAGCATCTCAAGGATCACCTCAAGACCATTCCTACACCTATTACCCTTCCTCCCATAGGTCATCCTCATAATAAGGCTCACCCTTTTTTCCCTGTGGCTCCTCCACCTGTGGTCCCTTCTCCACATATGGTTTCTCCACCTATGATTCCCTCACTTGTGGCCCCTTCTCCACTGGTGACTCCTTCACATCCCATATATTCCATTCCCATTCCATCTCTTGAGCATCCCTTTCATCATATCTCTCATCAGCATGATCCCTTAAGTGTTTCTACATTTTCCATCGAGGAGATTTGACGTGAAGTATTTTCTCAACTCTCCCTAAAGATCAATTAGACTTTGGACATAGTCTGAGTTTAAATTCATAGAGACTTATTACATGTTATGGATAATGTGTGTAGACAAATATATCAGTATCTATGAACATAATCATGGTGTTATTTCATTTATTTCTTCATTTGGATTGGACATGTGATCCAACTTTACATTTATCTATCTTATATCATTTGACATTGTGTCAAATTCTTATCTATCTTACATAATGACTTTTGTTTCACACTACATATTGCTTATAATGTCATTATTATTCTTAATTTCTCTTATGAATTATTTTTCATGATTACATACATATTCTTGAGAGGATCTTTCCTAAACAAGTTAGTAAATAATTGCCAATACATGAAATAAACTATGAAAATTAACAATATATTAACTTAAATAAGCATAACTAAATTGCATAATCACCTACCTCTTCAAGGGGAAACATCCTTTGAGAAATTTCAATACAATAAAATCTTGGATGACTTAATTGACCTCAACACTTATATACTAAGTCTAATATAAGAAACTACTACTTCCCATAAATGTGGGTTAAAATGAAATGTTCACAGGATGACTTACAAATCATATACGTCCATAGAAACTATTATACTAAAAAATTAAAAAGAAGAGGTAGAATAGGTTTCTAACATCCCCTCCCTCTTATAAAATTCTTTATCCTCAAAGCTTTAGATGTGGGAATTGGTACTAAATCTAAAATAGTGGTTCCCATGTGACATCCTCTGGTTGCAGTCTATGCCATTGAATTAAAACCTCTGTGATGGAGCAGGAGTGAAGTTAGTGTGTGCACCTATCTAGGATTGCCTCTTGCTCAAGAAGGATGGATCCTTCATTATCAAGATCTGGTAAAATAGTCTACAGTTTAATGTTTCTGCCAAGAACTTTTTTCAGACAAAAGACATGAAATACTGGGTAAACTCAAGAAGAAGGTGGGAGTTCTAACCTATAAGCAAGTAACCTAATCTTTTGGAGAGCCTTATAGGTCCCATATAACTTGGGAGCTAACTTATGATTTCCTTTGAGTTTTAGGGAGGATTTCTTTTATGGCTATAAGTGAAGAAAAACCATATCACCTACTTGAAAAGTGCACTCAGAATGGTGTTGATTAGACTTTTATTTCATTCAATTTTCTGCCATATGAAGATTGTATTACAAGGTGATGAGGATCTGATCCTAGGTTCAAATAATTGTATCAACCACTTGAACTAATGAACTACTAGGGGTGTATGGAAGTAACACTAGTGGTGCTTGACCATAGAATACTTCATATGAAGTCATTTTAGTAAAAGTATGGTAGGAGGTATTGTACCACCATTCAGCGAGGGGGAGCTACTTAGTCCACTAATGTTATTTTTATGAGGTGAAGCAATAAAGGAAAGTTTTCAAGCATTTGTTAACAATTTTAGTTTGGCCTTCCGTTTATGGATGATACCCAAAACTCATCTTCAGTTGGGTATGGGTGCATTGAAATAGTTCTATCTAAAAATGGTTGGTAAGGGTTGCATCACAATCTAATACAATGGATGAAGGAATGACATGAAGACAAAAAATATGTTCCAAGAAAATTTGTGTGATTATGGAGGCAATATAGGGATAGTTGAGGGCACAAAAATGACTATATTTAGAGAGGTGATCAACCATAACCAAGATCACTATTTTCCCTCGAGATTTAGGGAGCCCCTCAATAAATCCATAGAAATATTTTTCCAAATCTTGGTAGGGATGGGTAAGGTTTTGAGTAACCTAACCTAGGGATGAGTGTGGTTTCACCCTTATTACATTGGAAGGTATCACATTCAGACACCATCTATTAAATTGTATTTTTCATTCCCTACAAAAAGAATTTGTGTCATGCCCACTCATAATTTTTTAGAAACCCTAAGTGCCCTATGGATGAAGAAGCATGGAGTTCATAGAATATAGCCTGCTAAAGATCTATGCTCTGGGGAAGCACCAAATAACCCTTGTATCGTAGAGAATCACCATACCAAGAATAATTTGATACAATAAAGGGGTTAGTGACCAACTTTTGATGATTTGAGATAATGAGAATTCATTAACATTCCCGTGTTATAAAACATCCATCCAATTTATAATAGGAATGGAAATAGTTGAAAAGAAAGCTTGGTCCATAAATGTACAAGATAGAGCATCAACCATAATATTGTCCTTACCCTTGTTATAAGTGATCTCATAGTCATAACCCATGAGTTTGTTGACCCATTTGTGTTATGATGGAGTGGATACATGTTATTATAGGAAATATTTTAGACTTTGATGATCATTTCTAATATAAAAATGATTCCCTAGTAGGTATGGCCACCACTTTTGTACTGCATGAAAAATAGCCATCATTTCCTTCTCATAAGTAGAGAGTACTAAATTATTTCCAAAAAGAGATTTGTTGGTGAATACAATGGGGAATCCTTCTTAGATGATAAAACACCAAGTCCATTGTCATAAGCATTACTCTTGATAGTGATGGTCTTGGCAAAATATGGCATAGCTAGAAGAAGTGTAGTCCACATAGCTTATTTCAATTTTTTGAATGCACACTCAACAACTTGTGTCCATGTAAAAGCATCCTTTTTCAACATATCTATCAGTGGAACTACAATCTTCCCATAATCCTTGAAAAACTTGTTATAGTATCTCGTCAACCCTAAAAAAGCATGAAAGCTCTTGAGTGTCTGAGGATGAGGCCAATCTGTCATGGCAGTGATTTTTTTAGGATCCACCCAAAACCCTTGGGATGAAAAAAAATGCCAAAGATACTTCACTTTGTCCTAACCAAAAGCACATTTGGACTATTTTACATAAATATGATGGTTAGAGAGAATATGCAGTGTGAGCTCTAGACGTTGGATATGTTTAGACCATGTTCTACTATAGATGAAGATGTCATCGAAGAAGACCATAATGAATTTCCATAGGTAGGGCCAGAATATTTTATTCATCAATACCTAAAATGTTAAAGGAATATTGGTGAGGCAAAAGGGCATGACCAAAAATCATAGTTTCCATCATGCAAGCAAAAATCTATCTTAGGGATATCATCCTCATGAAGCTAGATCTAGTGATATCTAGAGTGAAGATCCAACTTGGCAAATAAATTAGTGCCATGAAGCTCATCAAGAAGCTCATAAATAATAAGGATTGGTAACTTATCCTTGATTGTCATGTTATTAAGTGCATGTAAGTCAATGTAGAGGCATCATAACCCATCTTTTATTTGAACAAGAAGAGTTAGGGAAGAATATGGGTTGGTACTAGGGTAAATAATGCCTTGCTTCAGTAAGTCTCAAATAGGCATCTTGATCTCAATATTTTGTTGAAATGGATAGTAGTATGGCCTGATGTTGGGAGGAATGCTTCTAGGAAGGATCTAAATACAATTGTCCTTTGGCCATGAAGGTGACAATCCCACTAGTTTGGCAAAGACATGTGCATGCCTATGCAGAATGGTTTATAGTTTAGAAGGAGTGGAGACTATTGATGGTTGTATTTGAATGGAATAGAGCTAGGAAATGATGACATGTGAATTAATCTTAAGAATATTTTTCATGTAATGTGAATTGATGATGCTGAGAGACCTCAATTGTAAGCCTTTTAATGTGTGTTTTTATTCATTATCTAAAAACTACATCCAAAGTTTAGCAAAATCCCATAAGATGGGTCTAAGTGTGCATAACCATTAGGATCCAAAAACAACATCACATCCATGTAAGGGTAAGGTAATCATGTTGGAGCACAAGTTATAATCTTTCATAGAGATAAACACATTGAGACACTTCCCTTTACAAGGTAATGTGCCTTCATTGGCAATCATGACTTCAAAGTTGGAGCAAGGATAGATAAAACAATCAGTCTATTTGGAAATTTGAGGGTCAATGAAGTTATGAAGTTATGAATTAACCCCTAACTCACATGGTTTTTGGGGTGGTGACTCCTACTAAGGCATGGAGAGAGATCTTTGGTTGGTCTTCTTGAGAAGCAGGTTCCATAATAGGCTAAGCTTATTCTAGATCATCTATTGTATCTTGAACATCTTCATAATATTCATTTTTGGGTGGAGAGTCCACATCTAATAGGTAGATATTTTACATGACACATCAATGTCCTCAAGTTAATTTATCATCAAAATTATAACATAGTCCTTTTTCCTATGGGCTTGCATCTTTGCTTTAGTCAAATGCTTGATAGGAGTGGTTCTAGGGGTTGGAATTATTTGAAATCATTATGGATTTATACTTATGAATAGTGTAAAATTAGATTTGAATCACTATTGAGTTGTGATCTTGTCCTCTACCAATTTAGTGAACCCTAGGGCTTTCATCATCATGTTGGGCCAAAAAAAATTAACCTCAGATCAAATTTCATCTTTCAATCCACTGGCAAAGCAATTCTTAAAGAATTCATCATACAATCACTTTGTGTGATTAGCCATTTTTTCAAATTCTATTTGATATACTCTCATGGTTACTATTTGTAAAATTTTAGCGAGTGATCCCATGAAGTCATCAAAAGAACTAGGGTTAAACCATTGTAAAATGAGGGTACAAGAATTGGTCCATCTTGGTTCATCATAAGCCTTGGTATACCAATGATACCATTGAAGGGATTCAAATTCTAAGTGAAAAGATGCAAGTGAAACCTTGTCAGCATCAAAAGTATTATGCAGACTAAAATATTTTTCTACCCAAAAGATCCATCTAGTTGGATCTGCACCATGGAATCAAGGAAAATCAAGCTTTGGCCAACAAAAATTACTAGAAGAATAAAATATGGTGTTAGAAGAGGGATCTAGATGTCATCTATTTTTGAAGGTGGTATGTTGAAGAATAAGGCTAAGAATTTTTTAATTATGATCTTTGATGTGTGTTTTGAGGGTGGAAATTTCATCCTCCATGTTTTTTGCTCCTGTTCAGGTTACTACAATGACTTGAATAAGAGTTTTTTTTAGATTCTATTTTCTATTTTCTATCTAGCTGCAAGTCCTCTGAGCACTATTTGATACTCTGTAGATATTTTTCTAAAACTGATAGAATGAATATTTCCTAATTTTTGGTTTCTATCAAATGTTTTGCTATAAATCCTCTGACAATCTTTAGATACTTTGTTATTGGTTGATTTTTTTGATAGTCTACTAGAAATATTTGGAAATTGATAGAAATGAGCCCCAAGTTTCAATAGCTACCTAAGGGTTTAAATATATCTCTCTACCCACCAATACCATCTGATTGAGTATCACTCTCCAAAAAAAAATTGGCCATGTGTTTACCTTTAAATGATAGATATTGGTTTTCCTCATGGATGAGAAGTATTCAATCATGATGGGACTATTGCTCATTTTATTGGTAGGTCCTCTGAATGGGTTAGTTAATTTTGAGTTCTTGTGGTACTCCTTATAATGAGTTTTACATCTTTCACCCAAGCACTTCCCATAGTTATGTGGACAAGTTTTTACCCTGGCCCAAAATAGATTATTGTGATACAAAAAATACTTAAATTAATTATGCAGTGGAATAGAAAAACATTTTCAAAAAAAAATGGCCCTAGAAAGCACTTTGATACCAGATGAGAGGATCCTTCCTGAACAAGTTAGAAGATAATTGTCAATACATGAAATAAACTATGAAAATTAGCAATATATTAACTCAAATAAGTAGAACGAAATTACAATGGCTGAATTGTAGAATCATTGGCCTCTTTGAGGGGGAAACCTCCTTTGAGCAAGATCAACACAATAAATTCATGGATTTCTTCATTGGCCTCAATACTTATATACTAAGTCTAATCTAAGCAACTACTACTTCCCATGAATGTGGGATAAAACAAAATGATCTTGAGATGACTTACAAATCATATATGTCCATCTCAACTATTATACTAAAAATAAAAAAGAGGGGGTAGCATGGGTTCCTAACACTTCTTCATGAGTTCATTTTTTATGGCTATCTTGTTCTATTTCATGATTATTTTCTATCTTATCTCTATAAACACAAATAATTGTTATTATGACTTGGTTATATAGACCTTGCTCCCTTTAGTCATTCCTTCTCTACCATGTGATTAGTTATAAAAAAAATCATCTCATTATAATCCCCTCTTACTGGTCCACCTTGGATCTTCCCTTATTCCCCCTCTTTCCTTTCACAAACTAAGCATACACATGGTTAAGACTTGATATAACATGATAATTCATAATTAAGCCTAAGTTTTCTAGTCAGTCATATCTTTAGATATTTAGCTTCCTTTAGCCAAAATCTAAAGCTCATTTGTGTGTATAACATTGTTTCTCATGATTTTTCATTCTAAGTCTATATAGAGGAGGAATCTTAAAGGCCATAAAAATTCAAAATCCAAATCATTTAACAAAAGGAAATTATCTAAAAGGCCACATTCACAATTTTCAAAACTCAAATCACACTAAAAGACATGATTCTAAACACATCTCCTTTTTTTAATTATAGATTGATCTCAATATTTGTCCTCATAATATATTCAAGATCCATTGGGGTGTGGTAGGCTAGTAGATTGAAATAAGAGAATAAAAGAAACATTTAGTGTTACCTACTTTCTCACGTAAGTACCCAATTTTCTCAATAGACCGATGACTCTGTAAGGGGTCTTAAAGAATGGGGAACATGTGGGAACATAATTCCATTTTTATTTTTTTATTTTTTAAATAATGAACATGATTTGATCTTAGTAACACACTTATTTTCCTACACAACTGTATGCCTATAGTGAACAACTATGCGTTGTAAATTGATTATCACTAATCTCTTAATGTCTTTCTATGTCCTTAATGTGCCTCATGTCTCCATAAGTATTCTCATAAGATGCCTACATTATGTTTTTTGCATCCCCTCTTTCATTCACTGGAAATTAAAATTTTCCCTTGAGAAACATTATTTTCTTCACTAATCACTCCCCCTAGGGATTCCATTTTTGAGTTACACTATAAGAACTTAAAAAGGACTAGGTTTTCCTCACAAATTACCAAATTTTCACATTACCATTCCAAACATCCCCTTTTACCATATTTTACCCTTTTCAACATTATTTCCACCTCATTAGTGTTCCCTTTGTGAGTTGCAGTGTAAGATCATGGATAGGACATGGCCTTTTTCACAAAATTTTCCAATACCTAAGTCACAACAAAATTACATGTTTCAAATTTGAGATAAGATGTGATCTTACATGTCATTAACATGCTTTCCATCTTGATTTAGTATGTTTTATGCTTACTTCATTAATATTTCTCTTTTATCCTTTTATTTTTTTATTGCATGTAAGAATCTAACCATTTTTCTTAAGTTTTACATACTTTCCAACTTGAATTAGTGTGATTAATTTAAGACTTTTTTGCCAATCTTTTTTCTCTTTTATACTTCCCAAAATGATTTAGTATGATTGATTGAATTAACTAATTTATTTTTCTACCATTGATATTTCATGCACTTTCCATTTGATTAAATTTAAATAATACTTTCCTAGTGTTGACCCCTAAGAAAAATGGTGCTCAAAATTTTAAAGATTTTAGGCCTATAAGTCTTACTAATATGGTGTATAACATAATCACCAAGACTTTAACTTCTAGAATTCAACCTTTGCTCAATAAGCTCATTTCTATCCAACAAGGAGGCTATATTAGTGAAAGATAAATTCAAGATGGGATTATGTTTGTTCATGAAGCAGTCCATTCCATGGATAAAAGTGGTAATGTTGGCATGATTCTAAAATTAGACATGAATAAAGTGTTTGATAGGGTCTCTTGGAGATTTTTGAATAAAGTCCTTGCCTGCTTTAGTTTTGATGAAAAGTTTAGAAGTCTTATCCAAGAATGTATATCCGCTCTAATGTTCTATATTTTTATGAATGGTTCACCAGTGGGTTTCTTCTCCAATAACCATGGTATTAGACATGGTAATTTTTTTCACCCTTTCTCTTCATTCTTATGGCTATAGGTCTTAAAGAGTGGTTTCTAATGCTATTAGAGAGGGTAGTTTGAAAAGTTTCAAACCTTCAACTCATGTTAAAACTCTATCTCATCAAAAATTTATTGATGATGTTATTTTCATGCTCTATGCCTTAGTGCTAGAAGCTAGAAATTTGAAGAGATTACTTACTCTTTATGAACAAGTTTCAAGTCAGCTTATCAATTTTGACAAAAGTTTTTTATACTTTTCCAAAACTCCACTGAGATGTCAACACAAAAAATTTAGGAATTTTGAATGTCAAATAGGAACTAAACTAGTTACTTACCTTGGAATGCTACTCTTCTCTACTAGACTACCTTTAGAGGTTTGGAATGCACTCTTAGAAAGATTTCAAAGGATTCTCTCAAGGTGGAAAGGAGCCTTGCTATCTCAAGCTACCAAGTGCCTTCTTATTCCAAGCACTCTTCAAAATCTACCACTTTATCTCATGTCCTTGTTTAAAATTCCTTATAGTATTATTGTCAAGATTCAAAAGATTTGAAAGAATGTATTATGGTCAGGGGCTAATGACCATAATAGATATCATCTTATATCTTCGTAAAAATTTTGTCAACCTAAATCTTTGGGTGGTTTAGGTATAAATAACTTAAGATTAATGAATTTATATCTTACTTCAAAGATGTATTGGCATCTTCTTAAGGAAAATATGTTGTGGACTAATGTTATTAAAAACAAATATCTTAATTATTTGTAAATTTATGATTTTATCTACACTAGTAATTTGCCTAGTGGCTCCTCTATTTGTAATAATCTTGTTCATTGTATATCTCTCATCTATAATGGAAGCCAATGAAAGATTGGTAATGGCAATCTCATATCTTTTTGGAAGGATAAAAGGTGCTTTTTAGCTACTCTCTCTTTATTTCCTTATGGGAAGCCTTTATGCAATCCTCTTTCTTCTATCTTTGAGGATTTGGTGAGAGACTACATCAATGTGGATAACTCAAGGAAATATTAGAATCTTATAAGCCTAGAAGGGAGGAATCAAGAGTTACTTGTCCATATTCAAACCCTTCAAAACAATTTACAGCATGTTCGTATCCCTTTTAGTGATAAGCCAGATGAAATAATGTGGGCAAGCACTAATCATGGGGATTATAGTGTTAAAATGGGTTACTTGATTTTTAATAATCAAGTTAAGCCTGATACTCTTTGGAACAAGGGTCTTCTTCCCAAAATCAATATTTTTCTTTGGATTTCAATTCAAAATAAAGCTCTCACAGTGGAAAACTTAATCAAAATAGGTAAGATGATTCCCAATAGATGCATTTTATGTAAGAAGCATGAGGAAATGACTTATCATCTTTTTATTCATTGTCATTTTACAACTACTCTTTGGAACAATGTTCTTATAAGTTTTAATCTTCAGTTGGTCACACCGAACAATATTCAAGATTTTTTAAAGCAATAAAAATCTCCTTTCAAGAACAAAAGAGTGAAAATGCTTTGGAAGTTACCCTTTCCCCATACTATATGGACCATTTGGCATTAGAGGAATAGAAAAATTATTAAATAAACTTACAACAATACTAACTAGGATAGTATCAATCTTTTATTTAGGATTAGAGAAAATATTTCCATTTATAACATCAAGGAAGACCAACAACCTTCTAAGATTGAAGAGGATATTTCTATAAGATGGAACATTTCTTTAGTTTTAGACTCTTTTACTATGGATAAGATTAACTATAGGAAAACTATGAAATGTAAAAGTCCTCCTTCAAGTTGGATAAAACTTAGCTTTTATGGAGCTTGAAAAGGTAATGCAGGAATTATTGGATGGGGAGGAGTCTTCAAATATAATAAAGGTGGTTTCATTTCTACCTATTCTAGAAACATGGGAATCCAATAAAATCATTATGAAAAATCTCTTGATGTTATTTGGGGTCTACACTTTCCTAAGGATTTGGGTATTGACAAGCTCCAAATCGAAGGAGATTCTTTAAACATCATCAGGTGTCTTAATAACTCCCCCACTCCTAGTTAGACCATTAAAAATTTTATTGATGAAGGCCTTATGATATGTAATTCTCTCATTGAGACTAAAGTTTCACATGTCTATACAGAGGGTAACCAACTAGTTGATCTGTTAGCTAATGTTGATGTTCAAAGTAATCAACTGCTTAGATGGACCCGTTCACAAATCATGCCAGATCACTTCATCATCCAAATTCATAATGAGACAAACATGTGTTAATTATTATGATAAGGACACTTATTTGAGTTATGATTTATATCACATTGGGATGTGGATTTTAATCATTGCAAAGATCATGAGTATCTCTCTCTTCGATTGGAAAGATTATTTTAGACTTCTTTTCACTTCTATCTCTTGCATCTTTGGTTTTCTCAAGCAAGAGCCTCTCTTGGTTACAATTATATTTTATATTAGAATGGGTAGATAAAATATCAAAATAGATTCTACCTTCAACAAGGCTTGGGAGACTAATAAAATGTTATGAGAGCATCTGCATGTTGGTGGGTTTTTTAAAAAAAAAATTGTAGGGTTAGAGGGTATGACTCTCACATTTTATAGAACTTTGCCTATAATTGGAAAGATAGAAGAGTCAATATTAGAGGTAATAATGTTTCCATCATTGAGAATCTAATCTCCTTCATCATAGGGCTCAGAACTGAAGGTTATAAGTTCCAATGCAATAGATACAACAAATAGCATGAACTGGACACATTTATGATGGGGGATGAATAGCTGACTCCGTACCATGGAGGTTTCCTTAAAACCTCTCTACCTAAGCCATGTAATGATCTTGAAATTATCATTATGTAGCTCCTAACTCTATATGGACAACACCATGTTATCAAAAGCTTCCACTCGGTCTTTTTGAACCACTTTAGACACCATATTCTGGTGAGTCTACCATTCTGTCTTCTAACTTCTCTTGAAATGTCTATTCAGAAAATGCAATTAGGGAAGTTATCCACTCCCTCTCACCAAGACATTATTTTAATATTTCATCTATACTTCTTAAAATCATCCCTAAAAAGTAATCATTCCTTAACCCCTTCACATGAGAACCCCTTGCCTTCTTCCTCTAAGCATAAAAGGGTTGAGGGAATTTCTGAAGTTTTAAACAATGACCCCAACAAAAGAGTTCTTTGAAATCACTCAAAACATGGGAAAAATATTTATTGTGATAAGGCTAATGTGGTCCAAAGCCTTCTTTCCTTGATTACCCCTTCAGATCAAGCCAAAAATAATTTTTTCCATAAGGAGCTAGATAATCTCAAAATCTTGGTCAATAATGTGAGAAAGGAGATGAATATTCTCAATCGCAATTATAAAAATAAGAAAAAAAATATGAATTACAATGAGGATAATATTAAAAATTATCAGATAAAGATTCACAATTTGAGTGAGAAAGTTAATATCCTTTATAGTAAGTTCATTGATTTGGATAATATCACTACTAGTATGGTTGAGATCATTGGTATCTAGGCTAATATTATTAGTGATATTTCTACTGTTTTAGATAAGGGAGGTATAGGCATCATTCAAAAACATACTAGGAAGGTCACTAATAATACCATAACTAGTTGGCTTCAGAACATGCATAATAACATTAAAGAGATAAAGGACACCCTCAACAAGGTTCACAACTACTAAGGTGTTCTATTTTTTTAGCTACTTTCACTACTTTTATACTAATTTTTGGCTTCTTTTGTATTAACTCTATAGGTTTTTCTATTTAAGTTGTCTTGTACTAGTTTTTAATGCTTATCTAGGTTTTGACCCTCTTATAATAGGGTATGGACCTCTACCAAAAAACCAACCTTTACCCTTATCTAAAAACATGATATAATGTGATTTTACTTATCTTAATTTGGTGTTAATCTTTGTTATGGTTCAAAAACATTTTTTACCTCTTGCTTACTACCTTTTGTTTGGTTCATTATACTTAGTCATCTTTTGTTATTACACATTTCCCATCGTGAAATAGTGTGCAATGCATTTGTTTTTTATTAAATATACTTTTCCAAGTCCTTTTTGCTTGTTTCTTTTTAACCATGCATGTGTGCTACATAATGCTAGAAAATAAAACACTCCACATATATTTCTTATAACATATACAATAAAATCAAAATACATGTGCCAGAAATAAATATATCCATGCATCAACAACCACAACCACCATATAACTCATGAGATCAAAATCTAACTATAAAAACAATATATCTCTATATATCATGTGTTTTTCTAAAAGGTACAAAAATACATCACTCCAGTTGTTGGCCCCAAAATTTTGACTAAGAGTTATCCTATTTTGGCATAAAACCAACACAACGTAAAAGGACCATGGCGTGGGAAGACCATGGTGTGTAACTACCATGTGTAGAAGCACCATGGCATAGGAACTTTTGGGTGTAAGAGGACAATAACATGTGAGGATAATGATGTAGAAGGGACTAGTGTGAAAGGACCTCGTCAAAGGTGAACAAGTCAAGAAGAACTTGAGAACATTGGACTCAAAATGAAAGAAAAAGACTAGGGGAGTGTGTGGGAAGTGGGAGAAGTTAGAAGAGTGATTCATATGAGACACTTCAACCTTTTTGATTAGAGGTTTTGTACTAACCCACAAGGAATGGAACACATAGCCACTGATATATATAATAGATTGAAGATATAAGGGGCATAGGGACCTAGGTCCTCAGGAAGAACCTCTAAGTTCCATGACTCTCAGTCTATTTAGAGTCCATATGCCATTCACTCAAAACATTAATGATTGTAACACATGGTTAGGGAAAAACAAGTATAAATACCCTATTGAAATATTTTATGAGGATGGTCTTTTTGGAGAATAGATGATGAAGCGTTGCCCTTTTGTTCATTAAGCATCTAATGTTAAGATATTAAATTTTATATGATTTGTGTCTTGAATGATGGAATATATTAATTTTTATACTTGGACATGATTTATGTCTTAGTATTATTATTGGTATCATTTGTTTTCTCAGTCACTAATGTTAGATAATGATGGTGATCCATGTAGTAATAGTAATAGTTGCATTTAGAACTAGAAGGATCATAGTAGCATATTTATGTTATTAAATAATCATTATTTGGAATTGCATAAAGAGAGTTATGAAAAAACATATGTTACTATGCTACAAAACCTTTGAGAACTAGTCTCTTGTTGCATTCTTTGGGTGAACACGTGAGACCAAACTCTTGTGTGATAGGGCTAGTGTGCTAGCCTATTTGGGATAAACTTTAGCACTAGAGCAAGAATTAACTAAAATAACCCAACATTTTGGTTTCATTGCCAGGATCTAAAGCACTTGAAGTACAGTCATTGGAAAATGTTTAAGCATATTATGTTAGAAAATATAGAATAATGGGTTATCAGTATTAAAGATAAATTTATAATTCCTTATCTTAGACCAAGAATCTCTAAACAATAGTGGGTGGAGAAAAATAACTATAGTCCCTTATATGAAGCCTTCTTTTCAGAGATCCTAATTCTTTTACATGCTTAGCTACTAGTATATGCTCAAGGATGATCAAGGAATCTTGAAAAGAGGAAGTCTTGGACACTAGAATGACAAAGGGTTCTAGCATGATTTGGAGTCCTGTGGATGCAAGTAATTAGATTTTGGTGGAGAGGAGTTCAAAATAGCTACATTTTGGAGAATTTTGTGACCACCTACTCATGTCTTGAAGAAGCCAAATTTCAATTCCTTTGAGAGTCATGGGGTCATTATCTAATGATGTTTTCTTTCAAAATTAAGAAATTAATTTTTGACCTTGGACTGTAAACCATGCGAATGGATGAATAAATCTTCCTATGCATGAGACACACATTTGGAAGGGGAGGGTAGAAGTTGAAGATTGTGTGTTTAAAATGGTAGCCAGCTAGTGTACACTATGAAAATGAAAGTATGATGAAACTAGGCAAAGAATAATGGGATTTAGCAATGCGGGGAAGATTGGGAGGACTCATAGAGTGCTATTAAGAACTATAGGGAAGAATAAATGCATGAGGCCATCACTTTCAACCCACATTCTATGCCACTTCTATCTTATGAAGGGGAAACAAGATGGTCAACAAGAACCAAGGAACCAAGTTTGAACCAACTTGGTTCCCCTAACATTGTGCATGCTCATACCTTTGAGTCAAATAGAGTACACATTCAAAATTAGGATATAGATAGTTTGGAGTCAAAAGATGAACCAATAAGGAATATTGAAACTAAGCTAGTTGAGGTTTATTTAGATTTAACACTATCTTCCCATCTTCAATGGAATTCTATGGCACAACTTGGGATGACTAATGGACTTAGCCTTCAAGGACATAATACAGTCCTAGCCTTAGTTAATCAACCAACTACTATGCCTCTTACCATGGGTATTACTACTAGAGGTGATAGAGGAGGACTAGGTGGTGGCACAAGAGGAAGTGGACTCCCTTCTCAAGGGATTGGTTCTAGAGGCTCCCAATAACCACCCACCTAAACACCTTAACTACCCATGGTATACTACAATATGACATTACACTTACTAAAATATTGAGGGGTGGAGAATGTAATTGAGCACGTCCATAAGTGCAAACTGATTTGGAGGGCATGATGTATCACATCTTTTGAATATAAAGATACACAATTTAGAACTATACTCTTAGAATGTGTATATGACTAGTACCAAAAGTTTGACCCTCAATAAGTGTTGGTTAATTTTGATCAACTCAAAAAATCCTTCTTTTAAGAGTTTAACATTCCAAAATTTGAGCAGTAGAGTATAGTATGTAGAAGGAGAAACATGAAAATGCACAGAAGAAGAAAGGGAAAAGATGGTGAAGAAAGGAAAGAAGGCATAGATTTTAGTGATAAAGAAGAATCAAGCATATATACCTCTTTCCCTACTAATAGAAGAGATGTAATACCTATATTTGGTATTTTACATGAAGAATTAGGTCTCCAAAGTCTCAAAAACAACCATTTTTTATTACAACCATCACCAACTGAGAAATGAGGTCAAGCTCCATAATGACTACTAGGTTAAGACCACCAATACAAGAAATCAAATGGTTTTATGATTTAAGAATCAAGAACTAGCTAGACACCATAAGACTCTTCCAACTCTTTGAGTTTTTATATTTTGGTAAACCTACAAAGGCTATACAGTTCCTCCTCTCATGCATCCATGAGGACTATATCTACTTCACTAGGTGTAACATGCATATCACCCCCAGAGAATTAGTAAATTCATGGGACTACTTTTTTCATTTGAACTTGCAGCCATTGAGGAGGCAACAAGTCTCTCCTCATTCAAGTGAGACAATTAAACCACCTTAGGGTTGTGGTTATCCCTTTTTGGAGGCAAGTGCATAAAAAGTTTCCTAAAGTCTAAATGATTATTAATAAAGGAGGAGGCACCAAAATGAAACTTACTATTATGGATTTGAATTACACTCAAAGTATTATCCACCTCCAAAGACATTCCTCCTAACTCTAGCTGTACAACCCACACTGAGTGTTTAAAAATGACCTTTCTTGGCTTGCAAAGAGAAGATGGAAGAAAAAGAAGTTTTAGATCAACTTTTTGAATTTCTCTCAGAACTCCAAACATGGAAATGAATTTAGGGAGGTGAAGAGATACATTACCCACGTTTTTAGCTAATTATGAACTCAACAAGTCCATACAAATGCCTAAAATGCCCTTAAAACAAGGAGAAACTACCCTTATCTAAACACCATTGATTCTTAGACTATCATATAATCAATCCTAAAAAAATTTAAAATTCCCCATGTTGAGCTATATCTTGGTGACAATTTTTCCTCCTTGAAAGTCTGTACAAGTCATTTAATGGGCTAAAAATGTGGCCAACTGACCCTCTTACATATGAAACTTAAAAATTGACCAATTTATGAATTAAAGACACCTTGAAACATATAAAATACCATATTAGGACATATCTAACATAATTTGGAACTTTGACTAAGTTTGACCGTGGTTGACCAACTTTGACTTTGGTTAACTAGGCCATTTCAAAAGAGATGAGCTAATACAACAACTAGGGTAAGGATAATAAAGACATATGGGATAATAAGAGACCCCATAAGACATAATGAAACCTTCTTAAAAAGATAAAAATAGATGGGTTCACCTAATTTGAATAGAAGTCAAATGTGGTAAACAACTATAGTGCTCAGGGTTGAGTGTGATTGATGACTTGGCCAACATAGAAGAGATACAAAAGATGTACATGATGTTAATGTATAAAAAGTAGGGGTATGTGATGCACATCAAGAACCTACAAGATCCCACTCTTTGAGTCATGGCATGGATCATTTCCACCATGATCTAAAGGACTGATCACTAGAAGGAGGTGGATAAGACACACCTTTATTTTGGTCACCAAGCCTGACAATGATTAAATTACAAGTGGGTCCTATACTTTATCCACAAAATAATGGAAGATGTAAAGAGGGATCATCAGATGCCTAAGTATAGGTTACCCTAAGGAGTAATCCTCCTCTTGATGGTCTTCAATGAGATTAGAGTGCCAGATTATAGTTTTAGTGCATTGAAGTGGGTGTGCCTTCCCATTCATAAGTCCCCTACTAAGTGTTATAAGGCATTTACTTGCCCCAATATATCACCTCCTCATATAAGATAAAGATGAGGTATTGGTTTGATGAAATGTAGGCAACATTTGGAAATGAGTGGCACATTCTAAAGGGCTTACCCCTTGGCTACAGATTAGGAATAGTTCATTGTAAAGAAGCATTTTTCCCTCACATTGATTTGCATGAATCCATCTGAAGAGACTTCAACATGGTTCAAGCTACCCTATGCCTTCTCCACATGGTAATTAATAGACTCTATTAATCAAATATATGATGCATAGTGTATCATTTTTAAGGTAGAAAGGATCGATGCAGATCTTCACCCCCTTTGAAAACATTATGTATATCTATATAAGAAGGCCTATGCAGAGAGGTTAAAGACAAACTTGAATTCCATATAGGTCAAGTAGACCTTGATCAGTGAGCAACCTCATAGGATGTTTTACATGCTTCAACCATGCAAGAACCCATAGGGTGGAAATCTCAAGGAAAGACTCCCCCAAGTGCCATAGCTAAATAAAAATAAGTGACTAGATGTGGGAGCAAGTTTAAGTGGGTAACAGGCCCCCAGAAGAGGTAAAGGATGAAATAGACCCATCCTTCTAGGACTATTTCTTCCTACCCCACCATGCCTTATCCACCACCTCTCCCTTCACCTTTACCACCTCATCCATATCCATCCCCTCCCCACACTTCTCCATCCCCTTCTCACTCTATGACTTCACACTCATCTATTCCTGACTCTTCATCCCCTTAGCCTACTCCACCCCTTTCTCCTCCACCTTCTCCACCTCCACCTCCACCTTCTCTTCCTCCACCTTATCCACCCTACCACCATCTCCCCCAAGTACCACTTCTAAAATAACTACCCCACACTAGCCTCTATGATAAGCACCCTAGTAAGAGTCTCCTTAGGTAAAAATCTAGAGCTTAGGATCAAATTTTGAGAAAATTCCCTCTCTAGTATGAGAGAAGGTTGTGTCAAATGACTCCCTTCTTGATGCTAAAATAAAATATAATGAGGAGGATAGTGAATAAGATAGTGATATGACCACTAGTGGCCATCAAGAGGTCAAACTCAAATGGGACCCCAATAAGGAAATGGAACTAGCCAAGTTAGAAGGGTAGGAAGATGCAGGAATGCTAACCACTATGCATGAATGTTACTAGTTTGATGTAGAGGACATATGAATTTATCTTTGGTCACATTTCCATCCAGAAAAATAACTCCTAAGACTAAAAAGTAAGTGTCCTTCTTGCTCGACATATATAATGAGGAAAATGAGTTTGAGCTCCCACTAGATAACATCTCTTTGGGCTTGGATGCTCTAGTACTACCAAAATCAATGAGCGTTGATCCACAAAAGCTAATCCCACTAATAGCCAGCACTGCATTTTTGAAACTTGGCATAAAAATAATGTGCTAAAACATTTTTTTAGATTCTAATACATGCAAGATAGAGAGAAAACATGCCAAGGTAGTAGATATGTATAATAAAGTGCTTGATAAAAAGCAAGAACTCACCGAGGAAGTGGTCATAATGAATTAAAAGATCTAATAGGCCATAAAGGAAAAATTAAGGGTTTTAACCCTTTACAAAACAATTTTGAATGAAGATTCAACACTTGTAGACAATGTACCTCTGGATGAGGATGTCATTGGAAAACTAGAGACCCTAGTTGAAGTATTACTCAAGAAATACAAAGAGTGACCCACATTGAGAGATGAGGGGATGGAAATAGTTGAATAGTTTACCATGGCAATTGACATCTTCAAGCGCACCTTAGAGAGAGTAGGGAAAGTTATCCCCAATTTGGATGGCATTTTTGTGTAGCTTTCAAGCCCTAATAAAGTCTTGGAGGCTCAGTTCCAAGCTGAAGAGGTCTTGAGGTAGTAGTCAGTTGATGTTGCACTCCTGATAAAAAACTGTGTCAAGCATGCAAAGACATTTAGAGATGTATAAATGATGGAGGATGCCATTAATAATCATCATCAACAACTAAATGAAAGTTTTATATCCATTCAAGGATAGGTTGATGAGGATGTGTCTACACTAGAAGCCATATACAAGGATGCTAGCGTAGCCCTAGATGAATAGGTGAAAAAGACTAGTGAGACTCTGACCCAAATCAAGGAGTTGAAATCATCAAAATAGGACATTATAGGAATAACTATGAAGGTCCTTGATGAATTATCCCATTAGGACAATCTAAAAAAATAACTCAAGCAAAAGGGGTCCAAATTTTTGGAATATGCTAGTGTAGCTTAGTCTGGGATAGACTAAGGTCATAGTGTGGGGTGATGTTGGCCCTATAATTTTGACTAAGAGTTGTCCTATTTTTGTGTGGAATTGTCATGACATGAAAGGACCATGGTATGGAAAGACCATGGTGAATAACTTCTAAGCGTAGAAGCATCATGGCATGGGACCTTTTGGGTACAAGAGGACAATGACACATGAGAATAAGAGCATAGAAGGGACCAACATGAGAGGACCTAGTCAAAGGAAAATAAGTCATAGAGAACCTAAGAACATTAGACTCAGAATGAAAGAATAAGACTAAGGGATCACATGGGAAGCAGAAGTAGTTAGAAGAGTGATTCATATGGGACACTGACATTTTTTATCAGAGTTTTTACACTAACCCACAAGGAATAGAACACATCACCACCAATATATAGCATAAAGTGAGGATCTAAGAGTGTAGGGACCTAGGTCCTTAGGAATAACTTGTTATAAATGTCATGACTCTTAGTCTATTGAGAGTCTATGCATCATTCACTCAAAACATTAGTGATTGTAACACTTGGTCAGGGCAAAACAAGTATAAATACCCCTATTGAAATATTTTGTGAGGATGATCTTTTTAGATAATAGATGATGAGGCTTTTCCCTTTTGATTCATTAAGCATCTAATGTGAAGATATTAGATTTTGTCAATTTGTGTCTTGAATGATGGAATACATTAGGTGTTAGACTTGGACATGATTTATTTTTTAGTCTTGTTATTGGTATCATTTCTTTTCTAAGTCACTAATGTTAGATAATTATGTTGATCCATGTAGTAATAGTAATATTTGCTTTTGGAACTAGAAATATCATAGTAGTATATTTGTGCTATTAAATAATCCTTATTTAGAACTGCATAAAGAGAGATATGAAAAAACATATAAAACCTTTGGGAAATGGTCTGTCACTACACACTTCAAGTGAGTGCACAAGATTGAACTCGTATGATAAGGCTAATATGCTAGCCTATTGGGATAAACTTCAGTATTAGAGTAGAAATTAACTAAAATAACCTAACACTAGATTTATGGCTTGGATATATCATGCCTATCTTGTGGCCTCACCACGCTGCCCATAAATGCATTAGACCATCTCCTCTACATAGTATGTTATAATGAGGTAGTCTACAATCTCAACCCTGCTACTTATCCCTGTAGGTTGACCAACCGAACCTATACCTTTCCCAACTAGATTGTGATAGCCATGTGAATGGCTCTCTCCTAAGCCAAGGATTTTCAGGCCTATACCTCTCTTGTTCTCACCCTTGTTGATGGCTATAATCCATCCCCACATGTCTATAGTTGCCTCATGGCCTCCTCTACTAGTCTAAACAAGCATACCTAAGTTGGGGTAGATAGTACCATAGGATCATATAATCTGGTGGGGTCATATGGTTTTAGCATCCCATCCAGAATGTCATGGTACATTTTCATGACTAGGGATCCCCATCTGATCTCCTCTATTATAGGGTCTAAAAAAACCAAAACCTAGATAGATATCAAATAATACACAACTAGTATTATATCTAAAATACAAAAAATTAAAACATTTTATTTCCTCTATAACTCTTTTTCCAACATATAAAATGTTTTAGAATCCTATTGTCATAAACAATCTTTTCAAATATCATATGTCTATGTTGCAAAAATTTCAAAATTTCACTCTTTTATGTTAATTTATATAGGCTTGCCTTATGTTCCTCACATTGGACACCTTAAAATTATTCACATATACTTATTTTATCTACATCACTAGGGTAAGTACATGTATGTGTCTTTAAATCCTATCCTTTCATTTATCTTAGTTTCTCCTTACTACACTTTACTCAATTTCAACATTATGTGTCACTATGTTCTTTTCCCACAGCACCATCTTATGTTGCACCTACATGACACAGATGAGCTTAGAGTAGGGAATATATATACAAATAATATTATTCAAACTTTATCAATTATTGACCTCTCTATCTTTCAAGAACCCATTGAGTCTTAATCTCTCTAAGTGCATGCCCTAAGAGGTACATCAAGAAAGGGGTGGGTAAACCATTAATGCTTTGTAGTATTATTGTCCCTTTATGTTACTTGATATCTACACACTTGTCTCCTAAAACCATTTACCTAATATTTGCATCTTATTTAATACCCTCCTCTAGTCTTTTACCACCTTCATTAGCCCTTTCTCTAACCTAAACCCCTTTTGGTAGTTTACATGACATAGTCAGCCACATCAACCTTGTATCCTTATTGATAAAACTAATTAGGGAATAGGTCGGCCCATGGACAACCTAGTCCATAACCTAGTTTGTTTTTTTCAATTATGATATTAGGTTGACCAGTTCGACCTTGTTAGCCTAAAATTTTATAAGGGTTTAGGATTAAATCCATCTATATAAACACATTCATTTTTCCATTTCTAAGAGAAGAGAATAATAAGTAAGATATATTGTGCATCTTTTTATCGACCATTATACTTGATGAACAAGCTTAGGGTTTCATACTTTCTTTAGAGATACAAATCTGGTCTTGTGGATAAGTCTTTTGGATGCATTGATAGGCTGTGTAGCCTAGTGTTGATTTATCCTTGTCATCCCTACTTAACATAATAACTTCTTGCTAATCACCTTGGCCAAGGGAGATATTGAAAATTAGCGGGTTCATTCTCAAAGGTAAGTATTCCTAAATTTTTTCCTCTTTCGTAAGAGTAGATAGATATGCATTTGCACTTCTCTTCCATGCATTAAGATTTTGTATACATTGACATGAGTATACGTCTTCTATGCATGTTTAATTTTCATTTTTATTACCTCCACTTTGTGCCACAAGCTTTGGTGAGCACTATATTAGATTTTACTTTACTTGTTATTAGTTTAGTGAATATGAAAACATATTATCTAGTTAGGATTACTAGATAATTTTGCTTGACAGAAGGCTTTGGAACCCTCTCTAGTGATATTATTTGTGGTAAGAGATCCCTTGACTAGGTCTAGAAAATCCATATTGGTCATGATATTGAATATCTAATGTATTCCCAATAAGAAGTGTAAATAAGATTTATCTTCTCTGAGCTAGGATTGATTTGTAGATCTATTGTATTTCCCATTACATATAGTAATGACATAGGTATAAAAATACAAGAGTAATGACACAAGATTTCCTCTATGCTATAGGGAAGTAATGACATAAACAAGATGATAGACATTATCCATAGGCTATAGGAGATAATGAAAAAAATAGACAAAATGGGGGGATAAAGAAAAGGAAGGGGTAGCTGAGCTAACTCTAGATACACAAGGCAAGTGGATGTTGCCTACATAGTTCCATGGATGCAAGATCCATCATGAAATTTAGGCCAAATTTAGTTCTCCTAGGGTATGGTATAGAATAAAATTGATGATCAAGAAAAACATGAGTGTATGGTAGAGGAAATATAGGATGGTATCTCAAAATGGTAAGTACATAAGATGAAACTTGGTAGTCATTAATGTATCAAATTTGAATACATAATGCACACAATAGAAACTCACAAAATGATGAGAGTGTAAACTAAGGCTAATAAGGATGGGGAAACTAAAGGACAAGTGGTTACTCATGAAATAGTTAAGAGTCCCATATTATTTAAGGTAAAAAAGTTATCAAAAAAGAAAATAAGGTGCAACCGAGCTAACTTGAGATACCCCATGTATCCAAGTTTTGCCTACATAGTTTGTGTGGACCTCACACCAATGTATTTTTCTCTAAAATTGGAGTAAATAGACCAAGGTGGTTGAGAAAACAAATTAAACAAGGCAGATGGCCCATCCAAAAAAAAATGATAGTAGTATATTTCACATAGAAATTCTAAGCCAATTTTCATGATTTTGTGATTTTTAAGATTTTTTAGATCATTTACAAAATGTTTTTCAAAATTTTGTAGCATCTCAACTCAATTGAGAATTAAAATAGACCAAACGGTTCAACTTACAAAATAGCAAGAGCATCCCAGCTTAAATTGCTCATATAATGGTGAGAGTGTGACAAAAATGGTGACTGAGCTAACCTCAATATAAATTGAGCATTTCCTATATAGTCCCATTAGGACTTCAAGTCATTATAGTTATTTTTGGTAGTGGAGGATTTGAATACATAGAAGTAAGTTCATGAATTAGGTAAATGGCACATTACAACAATAGGAATGACAAGGTGATACTGTAATACATAATAAAGGTGTTCTTAATTTGCCCATAGGTGGTTATAATTTGGAAACAATGGCATAGGTCAATGATAATAATTTTCTCAAAGGTGGTTATAATTAGTAGCATGGAGTGGGACACTGATTTTCCCAAAGGAAATTATAATCATGAACACTCAGATTAAAATGAAATAACAAATGAAGGATGAAACTACCAAACCATTGTCATACTAGTCCAAAATACTATTGTTTTTCAGAATATTGAATCAATCATTGAAACTTGATTTGATTCCTCTCACTGAAGGTTCCCAAAGAACTAATGAAATAGAACTAAAGCTAAAGGGGTTGGGTAGGGAGGGTAAAAACAACTTTGGCTGATAAGATATGTATGGTAGAATGATATATGGTATGATATAAAGAAGATGATGATATGATACAACATAATTTTTAATCATAGGCAATACTTCAAGTCCCTCAAGAGAAATAATGCTTGAGGTGTATGATATTCATCAACTCATCAAGATTATCTCTATCTTCTATAGTGAGCATGTATGCTTCAGAGCCATAATTTGAAATAATGATGTATTGGACTATCTAATTGGGCTTGAATTTGCCTTTATTTTTCTTCTTAGTTGTGGTGTTCTTTTGGTTTTATTTGAGAATAAGATCACCAAGATCAAACTCTTTATTTTTTATCCATCGATTATAATGGATACAAAGTCTTTTTTAATATGCTTGAAGGATATTGATAGTGGCCATGCATTTTTCATAAAGTAATTCTAGCTCTTGTAGGTGAGCTACTATGTAATCTTCATCATCCAAGATGTGTTTCAACAAGATACATAGAGAAGGTAACTAAACCTCAATGGGAATAATGGCCTCAGTTCCATAGACTAGGGAGTATGGAGTGGATCTTTTTGGAGTCTAATAATTTGTGTGATATGCCTAGAGGGAATAAAACATTTGTAGGTGTCAATCACAAGTAACATCATTGACAATCTTTTTAAGGATGTAGATAATGGTTTCATTGGATGCCTCTATTTGGCCATTGCCTTGTGGGTAATATGTAGTAGAACATTTTTGGGTGATATTGTACTTAGTAGATGAGATGGTTTAAGATGAACTTAGAAATTTGTTTTTTAGTCACGTGAGTTAGGGTTATAGCTTTACCCCATTTAGTGTAATATTTCATAGTAGTAAGGATGTGTTTATGGCCATCAAATGAGTTTGGGTAAATCTTTCCAATGATTTTGAGCTCCCATATTACAAATGGCCATGGTGTAAGCATTGGTTTTAGTGTTTTGGCTGGGGCATGAATCAAACTGGTATGCCTTTGACATTTGTCACATCTTTTAACATAAGTAGTTGCATCTACATCTATAGTTGGCCAATAATAACTAGTACATAGGATATTTTTGGCTAGGATGGCCCCATTAGTGTGGGATCCACATACTCCTTCATGAACTTCTCATGATGCTAATGTTTCTTCTATCAAATTTAAACAATGAAGCAAAGTTCTATCAAAGTTGTGGTGATAAAGGGTTGGGCCAAATAAGGTATAGCATGAGGCTTGGTGGGTAAAGGCCTTTTATTATTTTTGTGATAGGTTTGGTGGCATGATATGGTCATGAAGATATTTAAAGAGGCCTGAGTACCATATGGAGCTAGGACTAACAATATCAAATATCATTGTGATAGTTGAAGGTTCATGAGAATTCGCTAGAATATTTTCAATGAAGAATTGATATTCTTTTACGTTGTCTATGTGATGGATCAAAGAACCAATGGTGGCCATGGAATCTAATATCCTTTTATTATCCCTAGGTACATGTTAAAATTTTATGTCAATAATCTACTATTTGAGAGTGTCAACCATAGCCTTGTATGGCACTAGTTTATCATCTTTGCTCTAAAAGTGGTTTGTAACCTGATTGATGATTAACTGAGAATCACCATAAACTATGAGATGTTGAATATTATATTGTATTGATTGTAAAAGCCTTACAATGAGTGTTTCATATTTGGCCATGTTGTTAGTACAATGAAAATTGATATAAAATCATTTAGGGATAAGATCCCCCTATGTTGTTATAAACAATAGGCATACTTTAGATCTATGTGATGTGAATGATCTATCAAAATATAGCTTCCAGTGTTGCTCCTTAGGAAATGTTTCTATAATGTTCATGATAGAATCATATGGGAATTAAAAAGTGAGGGGTTAGGTATCTGAAAGGGGAGCTTTATCAAGTTGATCTGTAAATACTTGTCTCTTTATAACTTTCTAGTTGACATACTCGATCTTGAATTCAATCAGAAGTATGATCCATTTATGCATGTGGCCTTGTAAAATTATCTTTGATAGTAGATACTTGATAATATTTAATTTGAAAATAAATATGACCTTGTTGTTTAACATGTAATACCATAGCTTCTAGGCTATAAACACCATAACTAAACAAGCTTTTTCTATTAGCATATACTTTTGTTCTACACAACCAATGTATGGTTTAAATAGTACACAAAATGTTCTTTTCCATTGTCATCATGTTGAGTTATAAGTTCCATTAGGGCTTTATCTATGGTGGATAGGTACATTAGGAATGGACTTACTAGCATTGGTAGTAATAAAATAGGTGGATTTGTAAGATATTCTTGTAGGTGCTGAAATAATTTATGGCATTCTTCATCCCAATGAAATGTGACACCCTTCTTCAGTAAGTGTTTAAATGATGGAATTTATCAACCAACTATGAATGAAGCATTTGATAGACTAATTTTTACCGTATAAACTATAGAGCTACTTCAAGTTAGAAGGTGGTAGTATTTTAGTAATGGCTTGTACTTTGGTAGGATTAACTTTAGTGCCTTGATGAGAGATGACGAAGCCTAACAATTTTCCATAAGTGACATTAAAGATGCACTTTTTGGGATTGAGTCTAATCTTGTATTCACAGAACCTCTCAAATAATCTTCATAGTGTAGTTAGATGGTCAGTAGAGGTCTTTGATTTACATAATATGTCATCAATATAGTTTTCAATAATTGTATGTACCATATCATGAAATATGATGGTCCTATATTTTTGGTATGTGGCCCTAACATTCTTGAGGCCAAATAGTATACCCTGATAACAAAACATTCCCCATGGAGTGGTGAATGTTTTATTGTGTTGTTCTTCTAATGTGATCTTAATCTGATTATACCCTCAAAATATACCCATAAGTGAAATTATTTCATACCCTATTATGGATTCAAATATCATGTCAATACTCAATAGAGTAAAGTCATCCTTGGGGTAGGTCTTGTTAATATATTTGAAATCAATGCAGATTTTGATTCCTTTAAGATTCTTACTAATAGGTACAACATTTGATATCCATTCTAAATAGTTGATTGATCAGATACATCTCACTTATAAGAGTTTTTCCAACTCTTTTTTACTAATGAAATAATATGAGGATGTATCTTGCATAATTTTTTCTTCACAAGTTTGGCATCAGAATGTATAACAAGGTGGTATACAACCAAGGCATGATCCAAACCTATAATGTCTAAATAGGCCCAAGAAAAGATGTCAACAAATTCCCTCAAAAGGACTATAAATATTTTACATTCCTCTTCAGTGAGGGATGTGCTTAATTTGATCCATTTTGTGTCATCTAGAGTCCCAATGTTCACTTCCATAGTATCTTTTACTAGGAGAGTCGATCCTTATTCCAAAATGGTTGGAAATGATTTAAATTGGACTATAGCTACAAATTATTCTATTTGGATTGGCTCTTTAAGCTTGCCTAAACAAGATGAATCAAAATCTCTCAATGGTATGGATGACCATGTTACAGATACTGTTGGAAATTACTAAGCAATTCGATCAAAGGTATGGTGTTATATAGAATTGAACTCAGACCCAAAATCAAGTTCATTTTTGGTGGTCTCCTAAGATTCATTTGATGAAAATTGAACAACCCTATTTAATGGTTCCTAAAATAGGTTTTCACCAAAATAGTGGGCTCTCTCTTTATTTTTACCCGAGTCCATAAGTGCCTCAAAGAAGTTTTTACTTTGACACCTCAATGTTTTACTTTTTTTTTGTTTTTAGCTATAGGTGTTCACTCATTCTCAAAAATAGGTTATAGGATCCATTTTGATATAAAACCCTTGTTTATAGTCTCAAAATAAAACATTGTCTCTTAGGCCTAGAGAATCTCAAAAGGCCTCATCATTCTTGAACTCATCTACATACATTGTGGATTCTTGTTGGTCTTAGGCTATAATTTGAGGGTGATAAAGAAGAAGGAGGTTGTGTCAGCTAAGTAGGGTAATGGTAAAAATGTCATGTAGGTCAAACAAGTTGGTGTTGGCAAGATCTTCAAAAATTCTATGATTAGACTCTACTTCACTATCAGCATCATTGTCACTAGAATTTGGTGTTATAAAGTGAATAAGATATGTGAGGTTACCCCTAGGTAGTTTAAATATGAGAACATAAGTTTCAATGTACCAGGTTATAGAAATTTGTTCTAGAGTTCAAGTTGATATATTCATAAAGTATTAGTCACACAATACCCTACTCAAAAACATCTCTCAATTAAACAAACTCAGTTTTGTGTATTACTTACTCTAATTGATTCTATCATGACCACCCCAAGGTATAGAATCATCAAGACAAGTCTATATACTATAGGACTAACCACTTCTATTACCTTGAAGGGTCCCACATATCTTAGTGAAAGTTTCACTGACTTCCTAAGAGCACACAAGATCATCATGCAAGCCAAAATAAATGACCAGGGAGAGTTCCACAAAATATTCTAGTCCTCAAGACATCTCCCTAACCTAGAGAGTGTTTTTTGTCATTATAAATAAAATTAATTAGGGAACATGGTAAAAATAATGTGTATCTTTTAATATTGTCACTACTCTATGTAGCTTTGAATAAGTATAACATGTCAATACTATCACTAATATACAAATCTCTTTACGAGTCTGATGATGAATATGAATGGCAAATATAAAGTATACAAAAATCATGGAATACTCATCCATATGGAATATCTATCCATCATATACATGCATATGGCCATATGATTAAATTTGATAAGTTCCACCTATCAAATCTTGGATTCTACAAGTTCATCTATCAATCCAACTCAATACCAACAATCTGAGTTAATGTGAGTCTAAGTAGGATACCATATTATCACTTCGAACTCACATTCCTAATTCACCACTCTTCCCTTAGGTCTCCACAACCTAATGATCTAAAATGTGCATAATGTTTTCAAAGAACAATAATTTTATGTTATCAGATCAATGAAAGAAAAACTATATGATAAATTATTCTAGATGTATCCTCATACATATAAAATAAATTACATATTCAATCCATAATTGTATTAAATTACTACTAGCCACACATAACTAGTATCATATTTCATAGTCTTAACTTATAGAGTTATATTCCTAGTCAAGATAAAATAATGTTAAAATTAACATAACATACATAGGCTAATAATCACATATTTAATTTAGGCCTTGTAGAGGACTAAATAAAATAATAACTCCTTACATGCTCACATAAGTTAAAATTTTATTCCAACCCATGAATTGTCAAAATTTTATGTACATCCTAAATCTTACTTGCTTCCAGTGAAAGGTATAAAGATATCTCTTTAAATCAATAGTCTATAATCAAAAGAGAACAATATAAATCTATGCAAGGGTGAAGAATATCATACTAATCAACTTAAAATTCTTTATATATATATATATATATATATATATATATATATATATATATATATATATATATATATATATATATATATATATATATATATATATATATATATATATATATATATATATATATATATATATATATATATATATATATATCAAGGTTTGCCACCTCACGTGAATTAGAATCAAGTAGTAACTCTAAATATTTATAAGAAAAAGTAGAGAACTATCATTTCAAAAAATCCTACATACCTTCACAAGGTAAAAGGAAAAAACACTGCAAGTCAATGTTGACAAAACACTACCTACTTACCAAATCTGTAAGTATGGTATCTCAATCAATTTTCACAACCAAGAGAGAGATATGTCAACTATTAAGATGTATCCATCCATCCAATCTTAAAATTTTTCTCTCACTAAAATTAAAAAACATACTCTCACCAATTTCAAGGGAGTATAGTCAAACAACATTCAAAAACAATTCCCATTTAAGAAAATACTAAATCAAAATTATTCATATATGATTCATTTTTAAAACATCGTAATGATGTCAAAATAAAATGATATATTAAAAATTCACCTCCAAGATAACTAAGAGAGATGATACTTCTTCATAAACCACATAACTTATGAGTGCAAATTCCATAAACAAATTCCTAACACAAGGGAATTATCAAGAAATACAACAACACTTTACTAAGAATATTTCCACTACCTTAGGTGTTACTTAAAAGAAAAATGGTCTTCTGAGATTTTCCACGCTTAGGATTAAAAAACTAAAGCACATAAATTTAAATGAGAAGCATCCTGAGCTCATTAAAAACTCACAAAACTCAATGACAAAGATGACTTGATAATTAATATAGAACATAATCATACTCAAGGTGTTCAATCTAAGTGATCAGACTTTGGTAGAAAACTTTTATTTATAACTCATAAACTATGTTATATACTCATCTAATCAAGCCTCAAATATAACCATCACCATTGGGACACTCGATAAACCGATCTCCTAAAAAAATCAAATGGGTACGAGTGCTCTTAGGGTTTACACTCAAAGTTCCACACACATTTACGAATGTCACAAAATTCCAATCATGGTGTAACATGGTTCTGTACTGAGACACCACAAGTCCAAATACTAGTGCAAACCTTCCTGTCACTAGGTCCACAAGACATGAAAACATTAATAGACTCATTAGGTCCTAAAGTTTGAGCTATAACTCTGATACCACATGTAACAACCCTATTGGGTTAGACATTGAAAATTGTAATTTTTTTTCAAATAAACACATATTCAAAAATAGACTACATATCGAGAGTCTAACATAGATTATAATAGTATTCACATACCAACAAGACATCAACTCATATTAAAACATAAAATACAAATCTATAATATCATGAGAGAATGACAACTCAAAGTAGAAAGAAAATTAGAATTTTAAGATTCAACTTATCCAAATACACAATCACCACTGTCAATGTGCATCAATGTATAATTGAAACTCTTCATGATTATTTTATAATAAAAAGTACAATATAACATAATGTACAAATAAGATACTTGTCTAACTCAAAGCACAATTTCTGAACTTCAAGTATATGTGGCAATCTCAAGTGTCATCTTGATAAGTAGTACTATTGTGGGGAGAGAGAGCATCATCATCCGAGCACTTTTCCAAACTAACCATGGACCAATGATCCCCAACATTATACCATCAAGAAATGACCCTTCCTTCATAGATGGGTAGATAGTGACGATGCAGGAAACTAAAGAGACTAGCAAGTACCCATGTACTATGTGATTTATAACTAGCTAAACATGCAATGTATCATAGAAAACTTTATTTATTGGAATATATCACACACACATGTAAATAATACTCATGAAATGATAATGTCTCACTAAAAATACTTTGGCCCAGAGTTTTGAAAATAATATAAAAGTGAACTATAGTTCTATCAATTTCATGCACACCCCTTGATTAGACTACCTTCATCTAACATTACAATGCCAACAAGCTAGTGAAGTTTGTCCCACTCCTTAATACGTATTAGAAATACATAGTGGTAAAATATAATTAAACCACAATATTTAATAACTCACATCCTACTATCAAATGCATCACACAACACATTATGCATAAGAGTAATAACAACATACATTTAGTTTGTCAAACATAGGCATGAATCTTTAGTTATATTATATCCCATACTATAATTAATGATTTACAAATATACCATCTAGGTAAACATATAATTTAACTATACAATTCAAATAACATAATTGATTCCCAGTTATCTACACCCTATGACAATCCATATTACCATAGTCTAGTGTTATAAGACTTAACTACCAGTTTTCCACAAGAAAACATATGAAGTAGTCTCAAATACATAGAAACATAAAAGTTATACAAATAACTATATATAACAATCAAGTCATCATTCCCATGAAACACAATAATATACCAACACAACATTAACTTAACTCTTAAAATTTACATGCACACATACACAAGTTTTACCAACTGTAATAACACATATTATCCATAGCTATAACAAACATGTATACAATAAAATAGGTAGATGTGAGTTTAGGCATAATAACTATAGTAAGTACCACCTAGGTACAACATAATTTTATACTGTAGTACCCTATGATATCCCATACTATCATAGGATTCCCAACTACAACACATACTCCAAAATTATGATTGTAAGAGTCAAACATCCCACACTTATACATGATATTCAAGTAGGTATGGGTCATACCACCTAGATATACCCTATGTATAAACTACGTACTTCTATAACTTATAGGCATACATCACTTTACACTATTATATGTTATATTTGTAGGCACTTTCATGTATCAAAATACTCAAAATATGTATCACTCATAAGTTTTTAATACTATATGCATAAATACTAATAGATAATCATAAATCTTCTTTTATTTTAGAAAAAATCTATCATATGGATATGGTTTTGATCCCTCGATCACCTAAAGGCTTAGCATAACCTTCTATTTACCTACAAGCTTAGGTATATGACCCAAAACACCTACACATGCAATTTTTTTCATATGACCACTTAAATCCATTAATGTAAATATTTAGCAATGCATAAATTACTTTTTTATGATACACATAAGTTTCACTTAAACTATTCACCAAAATCATTATAGTAAGCTAGTCAAAACCGCACGTTACCATAAGGTTCTAGTAAAATGATATATATAGTATGGTTTTAAACCACCAAAGACACTATAGTTAGAGGCACCCACTCCTAGGCATAAGTGTAACTATTTAAGCACATGGGTACCAATATTTTTCTTAAGCACACCATCAAATTATTCATTAAAACATAGTTTAGTATTTTTCAATAACTTAGAGGTATACATTTTTGATATACCCAGTATATGTTATGTTCTTCAAAAGACTCATAATCCTTGGATAAAAATATAACTATGAATAGAAACCTCATTAATTCTTAGTTACTTACTTGATACATATAATCTTATTGTCAAGCTTACTATTATAAGGTTATTCTGTAATTCTATAATTCAATAAATATACATACAGAGGGAAAAATAGTCTTAACAAGAAAGTCATTACCCCAAAATAAATAAAATAGCCTTCTTTCACATAACCCACTAGCCATATAACTTTATTTATAATTCATTATGAACCATGGTTCATATACACCTACCTTTGATAATTATGAAAAGGGTTTTGACAAACTCCCTTTTGCCTATATGATAGTAATAAATTTAATAACATCCAAATTTATACATATACTATATGTATCTAATAAATTGGTGTAAATATATGAGACTTATGTACCAAATATCCCAGTCCTAACACCTTATTGACGGTAAGTATATGACATTTTATATTTATTCTGGTGCTTTATGTTATGGTGGTGTTCAACTCACTTGCCAAAAGAATATCCCTTGATATAATTTATATAAAATATGTCAAATAATTACCTAATGACACCTTGTTTTATATATATATATATATATATATATATATATATATGTAACCAATTATTAGCAATGAAGAATCATGTAAGTGCATAAACTGATTTATCTAAGTCACCTAACATCTGGGGGATATTTAAGCCATACTCCAAGTATGTATAATACATAAATTACAAAAACCAAATATCCTTACATCATTTGTGAGTGGGTGAGCATCATCCAATTTGACTTATTCAAAGTAACTATCTTATTCATTCAAGTAACACATACAATTTATGTATGCGTGATGGATATCATTTATCCCAAGTAACTCCCCATTAAATCACTCACTACATTTAGATGATAGGCCACTAGATTTAAGGAATAACTGCTACAATTTTGAGAATAAATTATTGTGATTTATTCTAAGTTCACTGATGATTATTATTATTAGACATTAATAATCATTCTAGTGAACAATAGATTATTGATTCCCAGATCTTCATTATCAATGTTACTACAAAAATTAAGTCAGGTATTTAAATATATACACATGTATACTCTATCGATAAACTTTAAATCATAATTCAAAAGAATGGTGTCATAGTTATAGCAATAATTTTTGAACCATTAAATAACTAGTTTCTAAATATTAAATCAATGAAACTACAAGATGTGGCTCAAACTGTATAAGCATTCCTATGCCTATAGAATATTAGCGACTTACTTTGGTGCAAATGTAATTAATGTATATATAGTGACTTATAGATAATAATTATTTTATGCTTTAGTTTTCTAAACACGTTATCTACAAAGACCCAATATCATTAACCAGACTCCAAGCAGAATATTGTGACTCCAAACAACTTCAAAACACACTAGTATACAGTTTATATATAAATAATTAGTTTTTTCTATATTGATTTGTATATATTGTTGGTTGATTTTTACTATATACATGTTACGCCTCTCTTATATACAAAGCTTTGTTAGATCATGGTGTAGCATGCAGGTTGACTCTATAAACCTCTCAAAAGATTGATGCACTAAATTTTACAGTTGCATCCCCTCAAACCATGTCACTGGAGTCTCATATTTGTAAATAAATCACCATAATTATAATATATTATGACATTATGTCAACACTTAAAGATCATAGTTTGAATTAATGTATACTCATACTATTAAAGGGTCGTTACCAATTTAACACGAACCTATCCTCCTCTCACGAATTTTCATTTAACATGATTATATATAGGTAAGGCACTCTTAAAATTTTCATGAGAAAGATATAACTATATATCATTATACCTATGGAAAACATTGCACTGTAAATATCTACCCAGATATATTATAGCCAATAATTATGAATTTCAGATTTAGACATGTTCATAAATACCCAAAATGAAGAACATTGCTTACCTAGAAAAACTTTGATTTGTACTAGACCTCCTCCTTCCTTCCTTAATGCACAAACTCCCCCAAATTTCTTTCATTCTTTCCCTTAAATAGAAAATAGATGCTAAATTCTTTTACAGATTTTTTTGTTTTTATTCTTATTTTAATCTTTTTTTTGCTAATTTTAATTTATTTTTCTCTTTTTTTCTAATTTCAATGTTTTTCTCTTTTAAAAAAAAATTAATTCCCTTTTTATATTTTAATATAAAATTTCAATTTCATATTAAATCAATTTAACATTTAATTATGTTTTAGTAATTAAGGGAAAAATCATAAATAATAACCTAATTAGATTTTACCTTTATTAATTCTACCTATATGTGTATCAAAGACATATTAGACTAAGCACACAAGTTAATTTATTGCTAAGCACACAAGGTAATTTATTTTTATAATTTTACCTACTCAAGCAAACACAAAAAATAATAATTTAAATAAACACCAAAAGCAATCATTTTAAAATGCATTTTCTACCATCACTAACTATCGTGGTGTGTATAGGGTTTTGTAAGCTATCTATTGACTATTGATGTCTCCATCTACATCATCCTCTTCGATGATGTTCTCCCTCTGGTACACTCAAGAGAAGAATTCTCCTGCATCCTCCTCACAACACATGGGTAATGAGATCTTTTCACATGATAATCATAAGCAATAATATATAATTGAATCAATACATTAATATACTTAAAAATTTAAATGCATACATCACCCAATTCAATATAAGAAATCATGTATTATCATTTAATTAAGCAACATTCTATTTTCCCAAAATAGCATGAATCTCAAGCTTAGTCAGAAATACAACCAAATCCAATTTTTTAATTGTGGATATCCATAGGTAATCTAGCAAGTTTGTATGGTGAGGAATCAGGATGTAACATCCATCCCCCTAAAGTTATTCATCATCCCAATGACTCTTATTCAAATATAAGTTCTCAATAAAAAAACATTTCTTATCAAAGCAACAACATGATATACAATATCAAACTGAGCAAATAATTAGGAAATTATATATAGAACTTACCGTGATTCCTTCAATTTGATCTATTATTGAAGTATTAGTCTCACAAGACCCTACTCAAAAACATCTCAATTAAACAAACTCGGTTATGAGTATTACTTACTCTAACTGATTCTATCATGACCACCCCAAGGTCTAAAATCATCAAGACAAGTCTATATGCTATATGACTGACCACTTTTGTTACCTTGAAGGGTCCCACATATCTTAGTGAAAGTTTCACTGACTTTCTAAGAACACACAAGATCATCATGCAAGCTAAAATAAATGACCAGGGAGAGTTCCACAAAATCTTCCAGTCCTCCAGACATCTCCCTAACCTAGAGAGTGTTTTTTTCTCATTCTAAAGAAAATTAATTAGGGAACCTAGTAAAAATAATGTGTATATATTAATACTATCACTACTCCATGTAACTTTGAATAAGTATAACATGTCAATACTATCACTAATATATGAATCTCTTGACAAGTATGATGATGAATATGAATGGTAAATATAAAGTATACAAAAATCATAGAATACTCATCCATATGGAATCTCTATCCATCATATACATAAATATGGCCATATGATTGAATTTTATAAGTTCCACCTATCAAATCTTGAATTTGAAAAGTTTGTCTATCGATCCAACTCAATACCAACAATTTGAGTTAATGTGAGTCTAAGTAGAATACCGTCCTGTCACTTAGAACTCACATTCCCAATTCACCACTCTTCCCTTAGGTCTTCACAACCTAATGATCTTTAAATGTGCATAATGTTTTCAGAGAATAACAATTTTATGCTATCAAATCAATGAAAGGAAAGCTATATGATAAATGGTTCTAGTTGTATCCTCATACATATAAAATAAATCACATATTCAATCCATAATTTTATTAAATTACTACTAACCACACATAACTTGTATCATATTTCATAGTATTAACTTATAGAGTTATATTCCTAGTCAAGATAAAATAATGTTAAAATTAACATAACATACATAGGCCAAGAATCACACCATTCCTTTAGGCCTTATAAAGGAATAAACAAAATAATAAATCCTTACTTACTCACACAATAAGTTAAAATTTTATTCCAACCCTCGAATTATCAAAATGTTCTACACATCCTAAACCTTACTCGCTTCCAGTGAAAGGTATAAAGATATCTCTTTAAATCAATAAGATATAATCAAAAGAGAACAATATCAATCTATGCAAGGGTGAATTATATCATACTAATCAACTTATATATATATATATATATATATATATATATATATATATATATATATATATATATATATATATATATATATATATATATATAAAGTTTTTACACCTCACGTGGTTTTAAAATCAAGTGGCAAATCTTAATATTTATAATAAAAAGTAGAGAACTATCATTTCAAAAACTCCTACATACCTTCACAAGGTAAAAGGAAAAAACACTGCAACTCAATGTTGACAAAACACTACCTACTTACCAAATCTATAAGTATGGTATCTCAATAAATTTTCACAACTGAGAGAGAGATATGTCAACCATAAATATGTATCCATCCATCCAATCTTAAAATTTCTCTCTCACTAAAAGTAGAAAACATACTCTGATAAATTTCAAGGGAGTATAATCAAACAACATTCAAGAACAATTCCCATTTAAGAGAATACTAAATTAACATTATTCATATATGATTCCTTGTAGTAATATCATAATTATGTCAAAAGAGAATTATATATTAAAAATTCACCTCCAAGCTAACTAAGAGAGATGACACTTCTTCATAAACCACATATCTTAAGAGTGCAAATTCCATAAACAAATTCCTAACACAAGGGAATTATCAAGCAATACAAAAACACTCTACTAAGAATATTTCCACCACCTTAGCTATTACATAAAATAAAAATGGTCATATGAGATTTTCCACTCTTAGGATTATAAAACTAAAGCACATAAATTTAAATGAGAAGCATCCCAAGATCATTAAACACTCATAAAACTCAATGACAAAGATGACTTGATAATTAAGGACATAATCATACTCGAGGTGTTTGATCTAAGTGATCAAAATATGGTAGAAATATTTTATTCATAATTCATAAACTATGCTATATACTCATCTACTCAAGGCTCAAATACAACCATCACCATTGGGACACTCGATAAATTGATCTCCTAAATAACTCAAAGGAGTACAAGTGCTCTTAAGGGTTCACACTAAAAGTTCCACACATTTATGAATGTCACAAAACTCCAATCATGGTGTAACATGGTTCCGTACTGAGACACAACAAGTCCAAATACTAGTGCAAAACTTCATGTCACTAGGTCCACAAGACTTGAAAACACTAATGGACTCATTAGGTCCTAAATTTTGAGCCATGGATCTAATACCACATGCAATAACCATGTTGGGTTAGACATAGAAAAATGTAATTATTTTTCAAATAAACACATATTAAAAAGTATACTACATACCCAGAGTCTAACATAGATTATAATAGTATTCATGTGCCAACAAGATATCAACTCATATTAAAACATAAAATACAAATCACTAATATCATGAGAGAATGACAACTCAAAGTATAAAGTAATTTAGCATTTTAAGATTGAACTTATCTAAAAACATAGTCACCACTATCAATGTGCATTAATGTATAATTACAACTCTTCATGATTATTTTACAATAAAAAGTACAATATAATATAATGTACAAATATGATATTTTGCTACCCTAAAGCACAGTTTCTGAACTTCAAGTATATTGGCAATCTCAAGTGTCATCTTGATAAGTAGTACTATTGTAGGGAGAGAGAGCATCATCTAAGAACTTTTCCACACTAACCATGGACTAATGATCCCCTGTACTATCCCATCAAGTAATGACCCTCCCTTCATAGATAGGTAGATAGTTGTGATGTGAGAATCTAGAGAGACTAGCAAGTACTCATGTACTATAAGATTTCTAACTAACTAAACATGTGGTGTATCATATAAAAATCAATCTATTACAAGATATCACACATACATGTAAATCACACTCATGAAATGATAATGTCTCACTAAACATATGTTGGCCCAAAGTTTTATAAATAATATAAAAGTAAACTATAGTTCTATCAATTTCATGCACACCACTTGATCAGACTACCTTCATCTAACATTGCAATGCCAGTAATCTAGTGAAGTCCATCTCAATACTTACTCTGCATTAGTAATGTATATTGGTCAAAAAAAATTCAAACACAAGATTCAATAACTTACATCCTACTAGCAAATGCATCACATGACACATTATACATAGGAGTAATAATATCATACATTTAGTCTATCAAACATATGCATAAATCTTTAATTATATTCTATCCCATACTAAAATTAATGATTACAAATATACTATCTAGGTAAACATATAATTTAACTATACAATTTAAACAATATAATTGGTTCCCAGCTATATACACCCTACGATAACTGATATTACCACAGTCTAGTGTTCTAAGACTTAACTACCAGTTTTCCACAATCAAACATATGAAGTAGTCTCAAATACATGGAAACATAAGCATTATATAAGTAATTATATATAACAATCAAGTCATCATTCTCACGGAACACAATAATATATCAACACAACATTAGCTCAACTCTCAAAGTTTTCATGCACGCATACACAAGTTTTACCAACTGTAATAACACATTATTCATAACTATAACTAGTATTTATATAGTTAAATAGTTAGATATGAGTTTAGGCATAATAACTATAGTATGTACTACCCAGGTACAACATACTTTTATAATGTAGTACCTTATGATATCCTATACTATCATAGGATTCCCAACTACAACACATACTCCAAACTTATGATTGTAAGAGTCAAACATACCATACTTATAAATACTAGTCAAGCAGGTGTGGGTCATACCACTTGGATATACCCTATGTATAAGCTATGTACTTATATGTCTTATAGGCACACATCACTTTACACTAGTATATGCTATATTTGTATGCACTTACACGTATCAAAATACTTAAAATTTGTATCACTCATAAGTTTTCAATACTATATTCATAAATACTAATAGACAATCATAAATCTTCTTTCATTTTAGGAAACTACTTTCATATGGATATGGTCTCGAACCCTTGATCACCTAAAGGCTCAGCAAAACCTTCTATTTAACTAAAAGATTAGGTATATGACCCAATACACCAACACATGCAATGTTTTTCATATGACCATTTAAATCCATTAATATAAATATGTAGTAATTCATTAATCAATCTCTTATTATACACATAAGTTTCACTTAAATTATTCACCAAAACTATTACAATAAGCTAGTCAAAACCTATCTTTGAAGGCATATTACCATAAGGTTCTACTAAACTGATATCTATAGTATGGTGTTAAACCACCAAAGATACTATAGTTAGAGGTACCCACTCCTAGGCATAAGTGTAACTATTTAATAATATGGGTACCTATATTTTTCTTAAGCACACCATCAAATTATTCACTAAAACATAGTTTAGTATTTGCCAATAACTTGGAGGTATACATTTTTTATATACCCAATATATGTTATGTTATTAAAAATACTCATAATCCTTGGATAAAAATATAATTGTGTTTATCATCCTAACAAATTCTTAGTTAGTCACTTGATCAATATAATCTTGTTGTCAAGATTACTACTATAAGGTCATTCCATAATTCTATAATTCAATAAATATACTTATGTAAGGATAAATAGTCTTAAAAATAAAGCCATTACACCAAAATCAATAAAATAGCCTTCTTTTACATAACCCATTGGCCATATAACAATATTTATAATTCATTACGAACCATGGTTCATATTCACTTACTTTGATAATTATGAAAAGGGTTTTGACAAACTCCCTTTTGCCTATATGAAAGAAATAAATCCAATAACATCCAAATTTATACATATACTATATGTAACCAATAAATTGGTGTAAATATATAGGGCATATGTACCAAGTATCCTAGTCCTAAAACCTTATTGGCAATAATTTTATCACATGTTATATTTATTTCAGTGATTTATGTTATGGTGGTGTTCAACTCACTTGTCGAAAGAATATCCCTTGATATACTTTATATAAAATATGTCAAATAATTACCTAATGACACCTTGTTATATATAAAGCCAATTATTAGCAAGGAAGAATCATGTAAGTGCATAAAATTATTTATCTAAGTCACCTAACATTAGGGGGATATTTAAGTAACACATACAGGATGAGATTCTGCCAAACACTATTCATTCAAGTAACACATACACTTTATGTATGCGTGATGGATATCACTTAACCTAAGTAACTCCCCATTAAATCACTCATTACAGTTAGATGATAGGGCACTATATTTAAGGAATAGACACTACAATTTTGAGAATAAATTATTGTGTTTTATTCTAAGTTCATTGTTGATTATTATTATCAGACATTAATAATCATTCTAATTGCCAATAGATTGTTGATTACTGTATATTCATTCTCAATGTTACTATAGAATTTAAGTCGGGTATTTAAAGATCTACACATGTATACTCTATCAACAGATTACAACAAAATTTGAATCATGATTCAAAAAAATGGCATCATAGCTATATTAATGATTTTTAAACCACTCAATAGCTGACTTTTAAATATTAAATCGGTGCCACTACAAGGCATGGCTCAAATCATATAATCATTATGATGCCTATAAAATATCAATAACTTGATTTGGCACAAATGTAACTAATGTATATACAATGAATTTTATATAATAATTACTATATGCTTTAGTTTTCTAAACATGTTATCTATAGAGACCTAATATCATTAACTAGACTCTAATCATATCAACATAATATAATATTATGACTCCAAATAGTGACTCCAAAACACACTGGTATATAGTTTATATATAAACAATTGGTTTTTTCTATATTAATTTGTATCTATTGCTAGTTGATTTTTATTATATGCATGTGATGCCTCTCTTATATACATATCTTGGTTCGATCATGGCGTAGCATGTGGGTCGACTCTATAAACCTCCCAAAAGATCGATGCACTAAATTTTATAACTGCACCCCCCCCGGCAACCATGTCATTGGAGTCTCATATTTGTAAATAAACCACCATAATTATTATATATTAAGATGTTATGTCAATGCTTAAAGATCATAATTTGAATTAATATATATTCATACTGTTAATGGGTTGCTACCAATTTAACATGAACCTTCCTCCTCTTGCCAATTTTCATTAATATGTGCTCAACGATTTTATATATATATATATATATATATATATATATATATATATATATATATATATATATATATATATACACACACACACACACACACACACACACACACACACACACTGACACACACACACACACACACACACACACACACACACACACACACACACACACACACACACACACACACACACACACACACACACACACACACACACACATGTAAGTCACTCTTATAGTTTTCATGAGTAGGATATAACTATATATCATTCTATGCTTGGAAAACATTGCACTATAATATCTAGCCAGACATATTATAGCCAATAATTATGAATTTCAGATTTAGACATGTTCATAAATACCTGAAATGAAGAACATTGCTTACTTGGTAAAACTTCAATTTGTACCAGACCTCCTCCTTCCTTCTTCCTTCCTCAATGCACATACTTACCCAATTTTCTTTCACTATTTCCCTTAAATAGAAAATAGATGCTAAATTCTTTTACAGATTTTTTTTGTTTTTGTTTTTGTTTTCATCTTTTTTTTGTTTGTGCTAATTTTAATTTTTTTTCTCTTTTTCCTAATTTAAATGATTTTCTCTTTTTCTTTTTCTAAAAATAATTCCCTTTTTATATTTTAATATGAAATTTCAATTTCATACTAAATTAATTTAATATTTAATTATGTTTTAACAATTAAGGGTAAAATCATAAATAATAACTTGATTAAAATTTACCTTTATTAATTCGACCTTTACATGTATTAAAACACATTAGGTTAAACACACAAGGTAATTTATTTCTATAAGTTTACCTACTCAAGAAAACACATAAAATAAAAATTTAAATAAACTCCAAAAAAATAATTTTAAAATGTATTTTCTACCATTACTAACTATCATGGTGTGTGTAGGGTTTCACTAGTTATCTATCGACCAACGATGTCTCTATCTACATCATCCTATTTGATGATTCTCTCCCTTTGGTATGCTTGAGGGAATAATTTTCTTATGTCCACCTCACAACACACAGGTAATTAGATCTTTTCACATGATAATCATAAGCAACATTATATAATTGAATCAATACATTAATATACTTAAAATTGTAAATGCATACATCACCTACTTTAATATAAGCAATCATGTATTATCATCTTAGTAACATTCTATTATCTTGAAATAGCATAAATCTCAAGCTTAGTCAGAAATGCAACCAAATATGAATTTGTTAATTGCGGATATCTATGGGTAATCTAGCAAGTTTGTCTGGTGAGGAATTGGGATGTAATAAAAACATTGGATTACCTCTAGGCCTGTGAGTTACCTATAGCAGAGATAAACTCTAGTTTTAAGGGCTATCTATCTAGATTAGTCTTTGATATCTTATAACCTGCACTTATTGCTTATTTGGATTAAAATGGATAGAAGGAACACAATAGTAACCTATGATAATGAGGTGATACACTAAAATGATCTCCACTAGACTACCATACACTTCACTATAAAAAATGACTCAAAATACTAGTCCTAACATCCTATATTGCTCTAACATAAGTGTTACAAACATGAAGGTGATATGCATTGCACTTATCAAGGTGAGTGAATAAGAGGTCAGATTGTATACACTAATTCTACTCCTTACACTTAGAGATATGAAAATACACTAACTACACTTCATGTCACTTATTATAGGGAGAACTACTTATACCAAACATGAAAGAGTAAAGAGAACACAAGGATAAATAGTTATCATTTGGCATTCCACTATGCACTACGTCACACACTTAGACAAGAAGCTATAAACTCAAAACTAGATTAAAAATCTTTATTTCAAAGGTAAATACAATATTCAAACTAGAAGAGCTTTGCCATACTAGGTGTGTATCCATTATAAAGCCAAAAAGGCTTGCATATATAGAGAATATGAGAGGAGAGAGAAGGAAAAAAGTAGAAGGGTCATAAGGCCAAGTGTTACAACTAGGAAACTAGTTATAATTCAAGAGAATGAAGTAGAAAAGAGGCCAAGAATTTTTCATAGACAAGTGTCCATCAAAATTTCATCATTCTCTCAAAGTTGGTGTAGAGACCTCAATTAGCCTTCTTGAAACTGCCTTGTTTGATAATGAGTCTACTTGAATGTCTTAAACTACCTTAGGAGTATTTGATACATATGAAATATCCTAATAAGTTTGAATCATGATTATGATAGTCATTATGTAACTATCCCTCAAGGACACTTGTTGCTCGTTGTTTGTAGTCACTGTTAACTAGCCCTTTAGGCATGATTCCCACATTTGTCACTTGATTGACCTAAAATTGATCAATAATATGTGTTTTATAAGTGTTAGGACATATATTCAAAGTATATTTGTCATTTTTTCTATCAAATAGACCTCAAGAGACTTAATTTCACTCTCCTCACCATCACACTTAGTCAGTCACTTTGCCTTCTCACTGTCTGTCCAAGACTGCCTATAATGAATGGATTAGCAGAGAGGTTTTTATGATTATCTAAGGTGAGGGATGAGTATAGGGAGTTAGGAAGAGTCACTAAACACCTTCCACAATGATATTCATTCATCAATCCCATTTTGCACCTGTGAAACACATCAAAACTTATAGAAAACCTAGAATTAGGTATGTCCATATAAGTGACAATATAGATAAATTAGGTGTCAAGGAGCCTAGGAGAGTTCTAAAAAATTTCAAATCACTTCCAAGACTAATTGGCCAATTTTATATACATAACTCTCCATATCATCTCAATCAAGGTCAAATGAGGGTTTTAAGAGGGTTTTGAGTCATATAGCTTATTAGCAATTATTCATAAAAAAATAGACATCTAACTCTCAAAAAAATTAAAAAAAACATTGAGCTCAATACCCTCTTCAACTATCCATATATTATTTTGGCACCATGCACATCATCCATATAAATATGAGTGAATAAATATGGTTCTCGAGCTCCTTCTATGCATCCTAGGTAGGCCTGAGATAGTTTTACGCCAAAGTGACCACTTATGTGTTGGTCCCTAAAAAAAATGGATATTATATACTCTCAGATCATATATGAAGGATATAAAATAGTTTATAAAGGTCACATGATGTTATTAGTAAATCTAGAAGCTATTAGGTTTCATGCTTAGTTTTAGGCCTAGACTATGTTTCTTGAGGATCTGACCACCTGTGAGTTTATCCCATGATTTTAGGTGACATTAAAAACTTTTTCACCTTAAAAATAACCTCACACATCATTATATAATACATATTTATTATCCCTTTCATCCTATCAGTATTCACACATTATGCCTATAGGGTGGTCATGGCTATGGGGTTTCCTGTGTTTGAAACAAAATAGAGGGAAATTACCCTATTTTTTTGGCCAAAATAAGACCATGGGAGTATAATATAGGTCATTATGATGCTCTATAATAATTTTCATAACTTGGTCATGTTCCAAGACCCCTCAAACCTTAAAATTACTCAAGACTAGATTATAAGACTGTAGACTATGTGTAGAATTTAGTTTGATTGGGCATGGAGTTAGAAACTTAGTTTAGGTTAAACTATGCTTTGTTTCCTACTTTTTGGAATCTCAAGTGTAATATAATCCTAGTGATAATGACTTATACATGTTCATCCACTTTGTATCTCTATCAACTTACAAAGTTTGCATTCTCTTATGGCCTTAGCCTAGTTTGTGTATGAACCAAACTATAAGTAGCAATTAGATGGATCAAGGGTTTCTTGTTAGCGATCATTCAATTTTGAGAGTTGTGTTACACACCTTATTATTCCTCTTTAGGTTACTATGGAATATTTACACCTAAATGAACTTATTTCATTCCTTAGAACTATGCACCATTATCTATTCACCGATGTACTATAAGGCCAATATTGCACTTCAAGTTGTAGGCTCATTTGGGCCTAAAATACACTATATCTCTCTGAACATCTTCAATAAAAATTGGTCTGAGTTATAAGCCACTCAACCTTCATTCTCTTGACCAAACAACCATTCATATGTCAAGATGTGATCTCTAAGGCCTAGACTACAAGGATGAGGCCACTTAGGCTTACATAGACTTCATAATATCATATCATATAATGACATTATACATGACATAATTTCCTTTCCAAGAATTTAATAAAGGTTTTAGGTTTAGGGGATTAATAAAGAAGTTAATCCCCTCTAAGCTACTTTTTTACTCTGCACCTCTATGATTGGTAATAAAGTGTTTAGGTGTATAGTTGATTGTGTCTTAATACTTTTAGTACTTCAAACTAATTTCAAACATTAAAAATCTCCATCATGAACTTCACATCTCATATCAACCACTATTTAAACATTATTACATATTTCTACAGGTGATAGTTAGATTGAAGTCTAATTAGTCTTTACCCATTGTCTTAGAATCACATATCCATCAACCTTGAATTCATTCAAATTAAACTATTCCATGGAGAAACTAGATTCCATGGTTTGAAAGGAGAGATATAGGTGAATTACCTTTGATATTAATCCCCTTATAGGAAAATGAAACTCTATAACTAAAAACAAATATTCTATAAACCATAATGTGTTCATCCTAGCATAATTAAGGTTATCCTACCTATCATTTCATGTTCACACATGTAAACTAGGTTGAAATCAACATGAAGAAGATGAAATAGCTCTACAAGAACATATATATCACTTTAAAACATTAGACCAATGAAAATAAGCAAGAAAATTGAGATTTTGGGGATGTGTAGGTAGTTTAGAGGCATTAGCAGTTTTAATATTTGTTCTTGAAGTATACACCACCAATTTGAAACCCATGACCATGGAATGAGATCTCATTAGGATTAATAACACCCACCAAGTGTGCTCAGAAAAAACTCTTCTCCTCTTGTCTGTAGTGAAGGATAACCGTTGATCTATTTGACTTTATCCAAGAGAGCAATGAAAGAGAATAACTAATTTTGATCAATTTTGGGTTTATCAAAGCTTCCCAAGCCTTAAATTAAAATTTGGGTATTTGAAGGGACCCTCCTAAATCCTTCACAAATGATGTAACTATCTTATAGTCCATAAAATAACTAAAACCCCCTTTCTTTTCAAATAAACTCCTTTATACATTCAACCTACATTATGTCAGTTTCAAAATTGACTCTGACACTTTCCTAACATCAAACATGTTATCCAACTCCTAGACACTCTTTTCCTTTCATGTAAACTATAAAATTTCATTAAAATGACCCAAAAGGACATAAAATGATAGTAAAGATAATTGAACAAGTATGATAAAGGCTTAAACACATTATTTGACCCTCAAAAGTGACTTAGGAACATGGTGAACATTTTATGACTTAGGAGAGCCTATGAAAGTTTGGAATTTTAAGGGGGGTTGACTCAATTTAAACTAAGGGTAAAATTAGTCAACATTTTGGTAATTTCCTAGTGGTAACAAACTTACTATGTTATGGACCAGTTGCCTTCTCCTATCCATTGGGATATGGAGTCACCTATACACTATACTTGACACTAAAATGCATCTAAAAGGACACCAAACCACACCAAACACAACATAAAACAAAGACATAAATCAAGACACACACACTTGTGTTCTCATGAACACTTATGGAAAGCACACACAACAAATAAATCAAAGGAAACCTATCCTTATATGTACAAGACCTCAAACACTCAAGGTAATAACAAATTCATCATTGTTTCAACCGGGGTCAAAGACAATGCTTCTTGCATCACTATTGTTACATGAAATCAATCCATCATATGAGGCATACTTATTAATGAACAATTGTTTATGGAGATAGTTAAATGACTTACCATCTTTGAATATTCTATTGGCATCAAGTTTATCTTTTGGATCTCTCATGAACATTCCATCTAGCCTTCCAAGAAGCTTATTTGAGATTGTAGTTTGCTTAACCTATGTCATGTCCACTTGGCATTCTTCAAACTAAATCTTGAGAGTCATCAAATTTGTCTCAACTTCATACTCTTTTATAACATGATACACTTGGTGTCTAGAAACATCAAGCTTGTCTTCTTGATACTCCAAAATATCTAAAAGTGGTTCAACATCAGACTAAGGTTTGGACTATTATTCAACCACACACATTTCTACCTTGGCTTCATTTGACTCCTTCATGACTAAATCCTTCTTAACAATGGTTTGAGACTCATTCTAAATCTCAGTAGGAAACTCTCCTTCATGTTTATAAGTTTCATCAATAAACTTACTATTAAGTTCATGCTTCTTAGGAAGGGGAGTTGGATTACTCAGTTGTTCAAACTCTTAAACTATGGCATGAAATTATTGCCATAGGTCATCTTCTTGTTCATGGTTATTACATTAATGGACTCCACCATCTTGGGTAGGCAAAATGGCATAGTCTTTCTCATTATTTTGATCTACCATAATTTGAGAACCATCATCATCATGCATATGAATAAGATAATTACCCTCGATAGCTTGTTGAAATAATTATCAAGGCTTACCTCATAATGTTCATTACCTTCCTCATAGATGATGGATGTGCCAAGGCCAGTTTCTTCAATAAATTTATATGGATCATGTCCATTATTATCATCACCATACTCATTATGAAAAATATCAGAGATACCTTCAAGTTTGTAAGATGATCCATCATCCATAGCATACTCTTCTTGATCATTGATGTTATAATTAAGATTAGAACTTGCTTCTACATATGGCTCAATGTGAAACTATGCCAATGGTTAAGTTATAATAGACACCTTTGCCCCTTAACTTGTTTTAAATTCCAAGAAGGACTGATCAACTGAGATATATCCTATTATATTGGTGTTAAAGTCCCTTTATTAAATAGAAAAGTGAGCAAGCAGATCAACTACCACTATGTCTTGAAGGATTGAAAGTTTAGACATCTATGCAAGAAAACTCTCAAAATTTTGATGATACCTATTAACTTAGTTAGTGTCCCATGAATTTTAAACACTCCCTTTATATATATCTCATATTTCAATCCCATATTGTATACCATAATTTTGGTCAAGACTAAGGTACTTTCCCCACTATCAATAATGTAATTGTGAACAAGCTTATCTCCTAAAATGAGTGTGAGATAGAAAGGTGGGATCTTTTAAGATTTGGTAGAGGGGTTAACAATGTGATTAGGTGAATTATTAAGGGATACATCACCATGTTTTTATGGTTGATAACTTATGTGGATATGGGACACTGGTCTTGAATTAGTTCCTTTTGATCGGGCATGTGGAGCACTTCCCAAAGAGAGAGACTAGTCCTAACGTTCTTCAAGGAACCAATGATATGTAAAGAAAGAACACTCACCTTCTCTTGAGTTCATGAAGGCAAATAAGTGCCTTGATTTTGAGTCAATGGAGTGATTTGAGTCACCCTCCCCACATTTTGATTTTGAAGATGTGCAGGACTTGTAGGGACTGTCACACTTGCATTCACACCTTATTTCTTTGTATGAGGATTATTTAGACTCATTTCAACATCATGAGCATATACAAAATATTGTATCTTTTATCTTATGTTGGATACAACTAAGGTACCTTGGTTTTGGAAAAATGTATCTTCTATTTGAAATTTTGTAAGACTCACTCCTTGAGGCTACCATCCTTTATCTATTTTTGCTTGCATGAAGTTTCCATCTTTTGATGTCAATTGAGGAGTAATTCCTCATTGAGATACCAAGGCCTGAAATTCAATTCATTTACATCCATATATTATCCTTAAGGCTTTCATTCTTCTCCTAGAACCAAGTTATTATGGACTGGAACCATGGCTCTTATGTTGAGAGGGGAGGTTAGATCATAGGCATTGGGTGGCCTATTAAAGTTAGGTTAGCCTTGTCCCCTCCCTTAAACATATTTTTTAGGTAGGAATATATTTTCTTATGGAGAATATGAATAGGGGCTTTGGTTAACTCCATATTGTAGATTTAGTTTCCTAACTTGAGCCTCAAAGGCTTTAGATCTTACCTCCCAATCAATGGTATCTTTTTATTTTTTGGGGGAAGCTCTAGACTTTTTGTTTGAACTTGGAATTGGAGCAAGACTTGGAGAAGTAGAAGACATGTTAGGCAGAATAGGCATAGAGACTTTGGGAAGGAGTTTACCAGCTTGTATTAAACCATTCTCATCTCTAATGGCTATGTCATAGGCTTTAAGAAAAGTGTACCCACCCATGGACTATAACATGAAATCTATATCAGTCCCAATATCTCTTAGGTATGTTGGGAAGAAAAAACTTATAGGGGGTCTCATGAGAGGTGGCAGTTTACACCATGTTATTTGAAACCTTTCATTGAAGTCATGCATAGTTTCTTTGTGACCCCTTTAAATAACATTTAATTGATGAATGAGTGATGTGTGATCAATTTTGTCTTGAAATATTTGGGTCACTAACTCTCCAAACTCATCCCAAGTAGTGATACATCCTCTCAACAATGTCCTATACCAATCAAGGTATTTTACCCTAAGCAAGATGAAAAGTAGTCTGATTATAATGTTAACTTCAGTGACATTATGGAAGTTTTAAAAGTTAGAAATTTTGCTAATATGGTCACTTGGGGTGATAGGACATTCCCCATTGAAAGTGGGAATGCTCTTGGTGGAATTGGAAGGGATATCATCATAGGTATTGAGATGTATAAGATTTTCAATATTGAAAACTGAGAAAGCATGTTGCCTAACTACATTTTTATCAAATTCCTCTTCCCTCTATTGATCCTCCTATCTTTAAAAGTCTTCTTGTTCTTCAAATATCAAGATAGGTTGATGGTGTTCAACTTCAAGAGCAATTTCAAGTTGAAGAAGTGGATTTATAGGATTGATACCTCTAATAGTAGTTGACCTACTAAGGACCATGAAGTATGAACAAAAGGAATGATAAAACATGGTCTAAAACCAAATATTTCCTTTAATAGAGTCCCCAAATGGTAATTATAACACATGTATGTAGCTATGATGTTGTCAAGACCTATATTTACCTTGACAAGATGTTATGCAGACAATGGTCCCACCAAGCATGCTAGAACTATTGTCACTCAATATTTCACCCTTTGAGATTTGTTCAATCCTCCTTCAAATTGAGTGAAACATTTGATTACCTCTAGGCCTATGGGTTTCCTATAGCAGAGGTAAACCTCTAAGTTTGAGGGTTGGCTCCCTAGATTAGTCTTTGGTAGCTTATCACCTACACTACTTACTTGCTTGGATGAAAAGGGATAGGACGAACACATAAGTAACCTATGATAATGAGGTGATACATTATATTTATCTCCAATATACTATCATACACGTGCACTATGAAATATGACTCACAATACTAGTCCTAACATCTTAGATTTCTCTAACATAAGTGTTTCAAACATGGAGGTGATATGCATTGTACTTCTCAAGGTGAGTGAATAAGAGGTCAGATTGCAAACACTAATTCTATTCATTATACTTAAAGATATACAAATACACTAACTACACTTCATGTGATCTATTAGAGGGAGACCTACTTGCACCAAACATGAAATAATAAAGAGAACACAAGGATAGATAGTTATCACTTGTCATTCCACTATGCACTACTTTACACACTTAAGAATCTATGAGCTCAAAACCAGATTGGAAATATTTATTTCAAAGTAAAATAAAATATTCAAATAAGTTAGGCTTCACCATACCAGGTGTGGATCCATTACAAAGCCAAAAAGGCTTGCATATATAGAGCATAAAAGAGGAAAGAAAAGAAAATAAGTGGAAGAGTCACAAGGCCATGTGTCAAAACTTGGAAACTAGTTACAATTCAAGAGAATGAATTATAAAATAGGTTAGGAAGTTGTCATGTATAAGTGTCCATGATAATTGCATCATTGTCCTAAAGTTGGTGTAGAGACCTCAAGTAGCCTTCTTGAAACTACCTCATTTGATGATGAGTCTAATTGACTATTTTAAACCACCTTAGGATAATTTTAAACATATTAAATAGTCTGAGAAGGTTGAATCCTGATTGTGGTAATCATAATGTACCCTTCAAATGATGAAATCCTCATGGACGCTTATTGTTCACTATTTGTAGTCACTGGTCATTAACCCTTTAGGCCCAATTCACACATTTATCACTTGAGTGACATGTATTTGTTTAATAAGATACATCATATATGTGTTATTACATATATTTAAAGTATCTTTCTCCTCTGGTCTATCAAATAGACCTCAAGAGACTCAATGTCACTCTCCTCACCATCACATTTAGGCAGCCACTTTGCCTTCTCATTGTCTATACAAGAATGCCTATAATAAATGGATAATAAAAGAGGTTTCCATGTTTATATGAGATGGGATATGATTATAAATATTTATTAAAAGTCTCTAAACACCTTCCATAGTAATCTTCATTCATCAATCCCCTTCTCCACCTATAAAACACATAAAAACTTGAAGAAAACCCATAATCAGGTCTATCCTTACAAATGATAGTATGGATAAATTATGTGTAAAGGAACTTGGGAGAGTTATAAATAGTTTTAAATCACTTATAAGTCCAATTTTCCACTTTTATATGCATACCTCTCCATATCTTCTCCATCAGGTTCAAATGAGGGTTTTTAGAGGGTTTTGAGTCATCTAGCTTCTTAGCAATGATTCATAAAATTTTGATATCTAAATCTCAAACCAACTCAATAAATTTTTAGTTCAAAACCTTCTTTAATTATCCCTAGATTATTTTGGCACCATGCACAACATCCATATAGATATGAATGAAAAAAGATGGTTCTCGAGCTCCTTCTATGCAATCTAGGTGGGTTTGAGATAGTTTGAGGCCAAATTGACCACTTATGCGTTGTTCCTTATAAAATAATGGATTTTATATACTATAAAATCATCAATTAAGGTTCCCAAATGGTTTTTAAAGGTTACATGATGTTATGAGTGAAGTTGGAATCTATTAGGGTTCATGCTCAGTTTTAGTCCTAAAATGTGTTTCTTGAGTATCTGATCACCTGTGAGTGCTTCCCATAATTATAGGTGACATTTAATAATTTTTAACCTTAAAAAAAACCTCACACATAATTCTAAAATTTCTTTTTATTAACCCTTTAATCTTATCACCACTCACACAATATGCCTGCAAGGTGGTCATGACTATGGAATGCCCTATATCTAAGACAAAATAGATGGCACTTCACCTATTTTCATGGCTAAACTGAGACCATGGGTGTCTAAAATAGGCCATTATTATTCTCTATACCAAGTTTCATAACTTTTTCCTGCTCCAAGACCCCTCAAAGCTTCAAATTCCTCAAGACTAGCTTATAGGACTACAGACTGCATGTAGAATTTAGTTTGACTGGGCATGGAGTTAGAAACTCAGTTTAGGTAAAAATATGTTTTGTTTCCTACCTTTGAGAATATTATGGAGTGTAATATCATCCTTGTGATAATGATTTATATGTGTTCATCCACTTTGTACCTCTATCAACTTACCAAGTTTACATTCTCTTATGGCCTTAGGCTAGTCTGTGTATGAACCAAACTATAAATAGCAATTAGATGGATCAAGGATTTCTTATAGGTGATAATTTATACTAATGCATTGTGTTACACACCTTTACATTCCTCTTAATGTCACTAGGGCATCTTTACACCTGAATGAACTGATCTCATGCCTTAGAACTATGCACCATTCTCTATTCACCAATGCACTATAAGGCCACTGTTGCACCTCAAGTTCTAGGATCATTTTAGACAAAAAGGAATTATGGCTCTCTAATCATATTCAATAAAAATTCATCTAAGTTGGAAGTGACTCAACCTTCATTCTCTTGACCAAACAACCATTTATATGTCAAGATGTGATCTCTAATGCCTATACTATAAGGATGAGGCCATTTAGGCTTGCACATACTTCATAATCTCATTTCATAGAATGACATTGTACAAGACATAGTTTCCTTTTGGATAAGTTAAGGTAACAATCCCATCTAAGCAACTTTCTTACTCTGTACCTCTATGAGTAGTAATGAATGGTTTGGGTGTATAGTTGACTGTGTCTTAATGTTTTTAGTCCTTCAAACCAGTTTTAAACATTATAAATCTCTATCATGAAGTTCACATCTCCTATCAACCACTATTTAAATGTTCTTACAAAATATTTTAGGTGACAACCATATTAAAGTTTGATAAGTCTTTACCCATTGGCTTAGAATCCCATCTCCATCAACCTTTAAGTCCTTCAAATTCAAATCTTCCATGGAGAAAACAACTTCCATGGTTTGAGAGGAGAGACATAGGTGAATTACCTTTGATAGAAATCAACTTAAAAAAATGAAACTCTTCAACTGAAAACAACTATTATGTAGACCATAATGTGTTCATCCCTGCACAATGAAGGTGATCTTGCCTTTCAATTCATGCTCAAATGTGAAAACTAGGTTGAAACCAACATGAATAAGATGAACCAAATCAATAAGAACACATATATCACTTAGAATCATTATACCAATGCAAACTTATAATAAAATTGAGATGCTGGGGATGCGCAGGTACTTTAGAGGCACTATCAGTCTTAATGTTTGTTAATGAAGTATGGACCACTAATCTTAAAACCATGACCATGGAATAAGAGTTCATTAGTATTACTAATAGCCACTAGGTGTGCTCAGACAAACTCTTCTCCTCATATCCATACTAAAGGAAAATCATTGACCTATTTGACCTTGTTCAAGAGAGTGATGAAAGAGAAGAATCAATTTTGCTCAATTTTGTGTCTTTAAAATCTTCCCAAGCCTCTGAAAAGACCCTCTTAAAGCCTTCACACATACTTGATCTATCTTTTAGTCCATACAACAACTGAAACTCCCTTTATTTTCAAACAAACTCCTTCTTTATACATTGAACTTGCATCATGTTAGTTTCAAAACTAGCTCTAACACTTTCTTGACATCATGCATGTTATCCAACTCCTTGACACACTTGTCCTTTCATGTAAACCATAAAATTTCATTAAAATGACCCAAAAGGACATTTAATGACATTAGGGATAATTGAAAAAGTATGACAAAGGCTTAAACACATTATTTATCCCTAGAAAATGACTTAGAACCATGGTAAAAAATTTATGACTTAGGAGACCCTATGAAAGCTTAAACTTGAAAGGGGGGTTGATTCAATTTGACATTGCAAGAGGAGGCATGTGTGAATTTGATTTAAGGTTATCTAGTTGTATATAATTGGCCTCTAATAATTTGAAAAGTATTTATTTGTCTTTGTCCTTTTTGGGAATCATATCTTGACCAAAGTGTTAGTTGTAACTTTCATACTCGGCCAAATGTTTGCAATATTCAAAGGGTTACAAATCTGCATTGATAGTGACATCCATGCATGAGTGAAATAACTTGAGACAATGGCGCAATTTCAAAGGGATTGTATGAATTTCATGTATCCAAGGTCTACCTAAAAGCAAATTATTTGATAGATCGAGGTCTAACACATGGAAAAGTGTATTATGGGTCAAGGGCCAAATGATAACTAGCAAGCTTATAGTGCCTTATGATTCTCGTTATTCATTATCATAGGATTTGATAGTAATTATTTATGGTTATAGATCAACTATTGTATATCCAAGATGATTGATGAGTTTTAAAGACACAATATTTAGGCCCGTTCCATTGTCTATGAGGACACATTCGACTTTGTGTCATGAAATGACAACTTCAATGTACATGCGATTATTATGAAGAGGGCCAAGGGATGACATATCACTTTGGTCGAAGGTCAGTTATTGGCATAAGGTTATATGTCGAACTGAAGCTTAGAATTTGTCTAGGATTATGTCATTTATAACTTGGGATGGGCCTAAGAGTTCTATTAGGATGTTCTTGTGGATAGTAGACATAACAAAACTAGAATGGATATTTGTGTTGGTGTCTTCTAGAGTTGTTACATAATATCATATGAATTTTCCTTAACAATGGTATATGTCTTGTTCCTAATCAGTATAGTGGGTTAGATTGGTTCATTGGGAGGAGGTTTTGGGCTTGGAATGGTAATCTTATACCATTGAGTTGTGATTGCACAATCAAGATTGGATATAGTACCACTATAACTTGATGATGATGGAGATGGGCTAGATAAGATAAGTTTCAATTACCAAAGCACTTGGTTTTGGTCACAGGGTAATGATAAGTTATCAATATAAGGTCCTCAAATAGTAATCCTTGGTTGTGGTCATAGGGTAATGATAAGTTATCAATATAAGGTCCTAAAATAGTAATCCTTGGTTATGGTCCCAGATCAAGGAAGGATTACTATCATAGATGGGTTGATTAGAATTGTTTGGCAATGGTCTTGGTATGTGAGTACTTGGTCTAAGATTAATGGTGATGGTTGAAACATGAAATCCTCTAATATGACCTATAACTTTGTTATAGTCATGTGCAACTATGTGGTAAATATGTTGGTTATTAGGATCATTCTAGCCTTGGTTCCTCCTAGTCGGTTGATGTTATTATTTTTTCTATTTATATTGTTGTTGTTGTCATGGAAGTTGTTAAAACTATTGTTTTTATTATTCTATCCTTCATTGTTATGGTTGATTGTTGTTTTTATGCTACAAAAAAGGGTTTTAGTAGATACCCAAGTTTTGATTAGATGTAGATGCTTTGTTATCTAATTTAATCTTCCTATTTTTGAACATATTTTAAACAAGGTGTTTTATTTGCACATAATGACATAGATTATTCATATGAATATGATGGTATTCACATAACTCATTCTCTCTGCACCAATATGGATACATAATACCCTCAAGATAATGTTTTGGAATTGGCTAACTAATCATATTAGTTTTGGCTAGCTTATGAAACATGGATTCTATAGGCTCACTAAGGTCACTAAATACTTGAGGAGTGGGTTTTTTTCTTGGATATGGGATTTGCATAGGTAGTGGTTGTTGTATTTGTGGAGCAATGGTAGATTGTTGTGAAGGTTGTGCTCGCTGAATAGGTGACTGATAAGGAGTAAATTGCATTTATGGCATGGGTTGAGGATAAAATATTTGCACCATTTGGATATGATGTGACTTAGTTACTCTATTTCCAACAACATTCTTATTACAATTTTATTTCATAGCTTTCTCATAGTTACTGACGTAGGCTGGTGTTGATGTTTGTGCTTAGACTTGGTTATGGTTCTGACTAGGTCATGTGCCTTAGTTTTGGTTCTAATTTTGGTTCAAGGAGGTTAAATTAATAATCCCTTTATTAATAAGGGATTTTTCAATCAACAAATCCTTTTTGATATCTCTTTGAAAGTATGTGCACACCAAAGCTCCAGATGATAAGATATCTCATTGTGTAATTTTTTAGTAAACACAACAACCAATTGTTTGTCTAGTAAGTTATGGGTGAAGAGACTAGTAAGTGATCTCCATCTCTGTAGATAGCTTGCAAATCTTTCACTAACTTTATATTTGGCTTGAGTCAAATCTAAAAATGAAATCTCATGTTTGAGATTATAGGATAAATGTTGCACAAATTTATTTGAGAGGTTGTCAAAGTTAGATACATTATCATTTAGCAATTTGAGGAGCCACTACAAATCATGTTCTTCTAGACTTTGGGGAAACAATAGGATTAGGTAAATATCATTATAACCCACCTAATAGCAAGAAATAAATAATTTTATGAAATGGGCCTTAGGGTCTCCTTTACCCTTGTATTTATCAAAATTCAGTGGTTCATAGCCTAGAGGAAATGGTATCTAGAGATACTCCATGTCAAATGGGTATGAATGCACATCATCTAACTTGAATTTATTGGTCTAATTTCTTACTCAAATGAAAGAAATCACATCCTTCATTTATTATAATTTTTGGGCCAATAAACTAGATGGAACATTTAGTTAAGGTGGTTGTTCGGTGGTCAAAGGTGGATTACCTTGACTAGGTATGATGGAGGTATTGTGGAATGTTTTACTGATTAGTAAACTAACTACAAATATGCATCTAAGGATTGGGATGAAATTATTGAAATTTCACATTTTATTGTGTTATATTTTTATTTAGATTTGGTATATAACTTTGCCTTTGAGATAATTGGAGTTACGATGGAAGGATATGGCTTTCTGTAAAATACTATGCTTGTTGAGGTTGAGTAGGGACTTGCTACTGACTAGTCAAACCTTGTTGAATAAAGGGAAATATTATGGACTAAGACCATATCATTGGATCTATGGCACATGTTGAGAAAAAGGCAATTTATACCTATTTGGTACTTGTTGGATAGTAGTACCTCTTGGTTGCACAAACACCTATTGTGAACTAGATGCTTGTAGGGTGTTTAGCATTTGTCTTTGACCAATAGACACACATTATTGATTAGATAGTGTTTACAATTGTAAAGGTATGTTGGTCTACAATTATAGAGGTAAATTTGTCACTACTTATCAAGGTGTAACATTTGTTGCCCCTATTGAGGTGGTGTAGTGTTTTTCCTTTGCTACGATGGTATATTATATTGTGCTTATTATTTTGGAATATTAGTCATCACCTTTTGAGGTGGAACATCACTCGTCACTTGTTAAGGTAAATCATGAGTTAGCACTTGATTACTTAATCCCTATGGTTGCATGCTTGATGAAGTAGCTGGCTGAGGATTAAAGGTAATTTGTTGTGGCTAGGACATAGGAGTTTTAGCCCCTACTATTATGCACCACTTGTGGTATTAATTAAATTCACTTGTTTTAGACTATTTTTTGGTGTATCTAAACCATTCTGGCTTGGATTGGAAGATATTTTCATGTTATCCATTATGTTTGGCACATTAATCTATATAATATCCATAGTCATTTCTTCAATAGATGGTACATTTTACAAGTCACTGACTGAAGTGTTTTGTGAAAAATGGGTCTATACCTAAATTATATTGACCTATTAACTCAATTAATACTCTTATTTAATCAGCTAGCTCTATGAGTGAAGCATTTGACATGGCCATGGAATTAAAAATATGCACTAGATTCAAATAGGTTTGATATGATTACTTCATTTGTATAAAATGGTCCTCCATGAGACCATTTCCTTTTACAATCATATTTGGGTCTTGATATGACATCAACACAAGTGCTTGAGGATATCTAGTAGATTCATGTTCAATGGTTTGGGTATAAGGCATGTTTAGAAGAACTCTAACTAGACTATGTAAATTTTCATGGGGGAAGTTTGCTAGAAACTTGGCCCCTACCTCTGCAGATCTAACTAAAACCTCATCCTTGTTTTCAATCAAGTGATGATCAAACAAATAAGTATCATATGTCAATGGTATGGTAATGTAATATAATTTTTTTTGAACTTATTCTAAAAATGATGGTATGCTAGCAAAGTATTGCACATTTTTCTCTTGGTCTTGCTTCAAATATGGAGGCATGTTAACCAAATAATGAGTTAATGGATCTTGAATATATTCCCAAAGTTGATTAGTGTAAAGAGGATAAGTATCTATCTCACAAACCACATCATCACCATAAGGGTCTTCAACAAAGTTATCATTCATGACTGCATTATCATAGCCTGGATTATACATGGCTCCACTACAAGTGTAATGAGACATATCCAAATCAATGAATAACATTCCACAAAGAAGGCCTAGAGTATTATACTATTAAAAACAAGGTATAAAATATAAATGGTCTAAACTTGTTCTAAAACATGGTCTAAAAACTTGGTCTAGGGATGGAGTTATCTCTCTAAAATGGTCTAATGTCAAATGTCTTATATAAATGGTCAAGCGAATGGATAAAAATGAATGCCAAACTTACGTAAAAAGTGTTTCAAATTGGGAACAAGGCAAAAAGGTAGGCTCAAAACAATTTTGTATAAAATGAAGAGGTAAGATGCTAGGACTCTTGGAAACATGACACAAGAGCTAGACTTTGGAACAAACTAGGTCTAAAACAAATAAAAATTTGCTAGGTCGTTTGGAAACAAGGCAAAAAATCTAGACTTTAAACAAAACCAGGTCTAAAAATAAATAGGAATCGCTATGAATTTTGGGAATAAGGCACAAAATATAGAATTTTAAACACATTAGGTCTAAGATAAACATGTTTTGCTAGGTTTTTTGGGAACAAGACACAAAATCTATACTTGAAATAAACTAAGTCTTCAAGGTAAGATAATTAATAGATAAAAAATTTGAGACACTTTTACTTAAATTAAGCATTTAGACACAAACACAATCGATCATTTAGTAAAATATATTAAAACTTTAGGCACATGGAAGATAGACCACTTCTTAAACTTAGGCATAAAAATATTTTTTAAATCGAGCAAGGAATTAGTCTAAGTTGCATAATCCAAAAGTGAAAGATCAATGTCTAGGCCAAAATTATGTGAGACATAGGCATATATAAATCAATGTTTGAATTTAAACTTATCAAATCCAATTGAAAACTTGATTTATAAGGCTAGGTTATACAAATGGACAATAAACAAGACAAAAATGAATTACATGATGGTACTAGACATGATCAATAAGGCACATGTAGTTTTTAAAATTACTATTGGATACAAGGAAATAATTTTTTTAAATAATGTGAGTAGTGTAATGATGTTTTTTTTATTTAAATGTATGAAAATGGTTTGTTTTAAAAAATCTAGGCCACATGACTTGGAATGAAATGGGTAGTGTAATGATGCCCCTTTCAAATGAGTGACACACACATAAAAGTTTGATAAATAACTAAGGCAAAGTATGGTGTCGGAAGACATAACACCTCTTCAAGATAAAGAGTGGTGTGAAAACATGACTCATTTTTTAGATGTGGTATGACAAACAAATAGTTTTGACTCAAGATAATGCAAGTAGAAAGGAAAAACAAAAAAAACACCTAAGTATAACATCTTAAATCCTAAAAACTAACAAGGTGGCTTCATATTGTCAAATTCTCTTTATATACTATTAGGAATAAATCAAAAATTAATGTGGAACAAATTTCAAAAAATCATAATAATAAAAGCTATGAAAAAAGATACATAAATAATAGAAATTAAAATGTATAAAAAGAAGACAGGATTTAATGTGGTTCACCCAATGTGGGCTACATCCACCAAGAAACACTTGATCATTTATTATTAAAATCTAACAAGAGTACAATCCACTCTTAGATCAATTTTATCACAATTACAATGCATAAATATTGTTTGGAGCTAAACTCAACAAAATCTCCTGAATTCACACTTGAATTCAGACACTCTATTCACCTTCTCAAACTTAGTTCTTCCAATGTATTACCATATATAATACATCAATAGGTAACCAACATAATGGTTTTACAAAATAGTGGGTACCAAAACCATGGGTCAAGTCAACCCATAATAGTTCCCCACTAATTATGGGTGAAGACACCACACATATACAAGTATAGATAAACCATGTATCTATAATCCTGAAAAAGGGGTTCCAAAAAATTTGAAATAGGAAATAGGAAAGGGGCTCCATGTATTAAGAGTGTACAATGCATTCTAATTTACAAGATTCAAAATAAACTATAATGTGGAAATAGGCTCCACAACATAACATATACTTGTTCTTGAGAGGAAATTATGTTAATCTAGAGATTAAAATGTGCATGAAAATTAGGATTTTTAGGTCCCCTCTTCTCTCAAAAGTTTTTACGATGACATAAACTTTGGGTTACTGGCCTTGCATTGATATTATGTCTACGACAAGTGAGGTTGTCTAAACTAACAATTTTCAATCATTCTAAATGGTCCCATATGTGTGGTTAACACTAGGGCATAACATGTCATTTAGATCTACATTAACTAACATATTTTAAAAAGGTATTGTCCTTTTCACAACCACTACATCCATCAATTGTTTAGTGTAGTGAAATGTTCAAGTTAAACATACATTCTGAGATAGTTTATTACTAATAAGGTTGCTTAACTACTCAAACAAATGTCCTAGTAATTCAACCTCAAGCCAAAATGTATGAAAATACAAAAAGTGGAAGGACTTTAAGGCCATTTTGGGGTCACCAAAATCACTCAAATTCTAGGGAGGGCCTTAGCAACTTTCCTTACATGATTTTGAATAATTTAAGTGATAAATTCATTAAGTGAGCATTTTTTATCACCCAAGTTCCCTAAAGGGGATGGGGTAAGAGCATACATGCAACACTTGGCTTGAAAAACATATACTTAACAACAAACATAAACATGAAAAATCTTATTAGTATTTAACTAAAGTGTGAGTTCATTTTTATAGCACCAAATGAAACATGTCATAAATTTTATCCACTTGGAATTGTGTGAAAACTTTTGATAAAATGAAAATAACTCAAGTGAAGTATTTTTAAAATATCAAATAAAAATGTCAGTTTTGAATCTTAGAGTGCTTGAAAACATCTTTTCTTGGTCTTTAGGTCCTACAAAATATGTTAGGGGGTCCATGTGCTTAGAATCAAAAGGCAAGTAGGAAAGTGAATTTTTAAATGTAGCTCTCGAGTTTCAAATTATCTTCACATAGTGCAAAATTAAAAAAAACATAGATCAAAACTATAACTACTTGCAAAACAAAGTATTAGCACAAAATCACAACTCGTAAAGCAATATCACAGAAGTTAAGACAATTCCACCACTCTTAAGTTAAAACTACAACTTACCTTATAACATAAAATGGTTAGTGGAAAACCATGATGATTAAGGAAAAATCATGACAGTTAAAAAAGAATCACTAAATATCAAGCAAAATCGCTAATTATCAAGAAAAATCACTAGTTATTAAAAATTTCTACTTATCATGAAAAATCATAACTCTTCCTACAACATAGAATGGTTAGTAGAAAACTATGATGGTTAAGGTAAAATTGCTACTTCTAAGGTAATATTGTGATTACAAAATCATGATATTATGCAATATCACTATTCCTCAGTGTAATACCATGATTATAGAAAGTGAAATTACAACTATATAGAACAAAAACATGATTTTATATAGTAATTTTGTGAGCCTTCAATTTCCACTTTTTTAGTCAACAAGTTTGGATTTTGATATGAAAATTATTAGGAGGATGTCCTAGAAAGCCTTGGGAAGAACTTTGTGAGGTGCAAGTCCCACTGGGCATGCCATTATGTGAACAAGGAATCTAATAGAGGGAAGATCAATATAGTGTTATTTCAATAAAACCAAATTAAATTAACACACTAAACACTAACATATCTAGCCAAGACACTAGGGAAAGCATAGGTAACAATAATACAATGAAAACACAACTAGAAAACAAAAGAAATCATCCTTTTACCTTCTTTGTAACTCCAAAATGGCTTGTTGAAGTGGCTTGCTTAGCATTGTGAATCAATAAAAATTTATCAATGAAGTTCCATTTGATTCACCTCTCCTTGGCATCTTAGTTTAGTTGATTGGTTTATGAATTTGACATGGTAACACTATTGACACTAGAACTATGCACCATAAGTCTTTTATGACATATGCATTATGGTTGAGTCTAGTATACTAAAATCTTGAAATAGGCTAAGTCTAATATCTTGAAACCCTAAAATAGGTTAAGTCTAAAAATTGGTAGAATCCTTCAAGACCTATAATTTGCATTATAACTCCTAGAGGTTTGAAACCCCTCTCAAACATCTTGAAAGTATATTCATAAAATATAACTTAAAATATAAGGAAGTAAATGTCTATACATAAATTTAAAATTATAATTAAATGTTTATTTTATGTATATAATACCTAATTCACTCATGGTAATTGTTTTTACTAATTACCATTATAATTATCTTAACTACCCATAATCCCAAAATATATAAGTAAAATCCATTTTAACCAAGTAAATTTGTATCTTTAACACCCTCCCTCATAATCAAAACTTGTGTAATAAATAAGAAACCTATTTACCTAGCTTAAGCACACTATTAAAAACAATTAAGTGAAATGTAGATAAAAAGAGCATAATCATTATCGATCCTCTTATGATAAGCATCGATCCATTTTAGAATGATGTTGATTATAAAATACTATGCATTGTTATTTGAAAGGGATGTGATTTTGGCTCTAGAAACATTGATGAAATTTTGATTGCATCTATTGTTGATCTTGTTTAGAAAGTTACATTACAAAAAAGATCTTGTTAGACTTCAATAAGCCTAGAATTCAAAATATCCATCTTAATCCCATTGAAGGATGATAGCATAGTCTAGGTATATTTATTTGGTTTTCTTCATAATCTGTTCTTTCATTCTATCATTTATTCCTATTCAGTTCTATTTGAATTCCTAGGCCATCTTAGATCCTTCTAAATATATTTTTTAATATTTTGTTTTAGCATCCTAACTTTCTATCATGATTGACATCAATCCTACTTAGAATTGACACTGATTGTAAAGGAATCAACATCGATCACTATGTAAACTATTTTGTCTTGAATTTGATTCAGTTTTAGTAGATATTAGATAGGCAAATCAAGTATTGGATCTAATCTTATTATTTGATTTCTAAAGCGTGATCTCTTAGCTTTGAATAAGCATATTTTATCTCTTAAATATATATCTTTATCATCTTACAATAAATATTTATGTCATTTTATTACCATATTAATTGAAGAAAGTGGTTTGACATCCATTTGAGGAGGCTCATTACTTTTTTAAATTGGTCTAGTACTAGGAAAACCACCTATCTATCTTATTAATCCAATCTAATCTAAGTTGTCTCTTGTATACAGGTAATCCTTAATAACCAAAAAGGAGGTCCCATTTTATTGGATCAACTATGCACAACCTCCATCATAGGTATTCCTTTAAAAAACCATGTATCATTTCTATTTTTATTAGTTTTATTTATTAATAAAAATGAACTAAAAAAATACTAAAACATTTTGGTAATCCTGGTGGGACCCCTAAGGTCTCATTGTTCTTGTTTTTTTCATTATGAAATCATTCATTAGTTGAATTTTCTTAATTCTTTGTTTTCATTCAAAAAAAAGAGAAAATCCAAAAATTATTGCTTTCCTTTTTAAGGTTTAAAAATAATTGCATTCATCCTTTATTTTTTTAGATAATCCACATAGACTAAATCTATGTGGATTAATACATCATTATAGTCACATTATCTCACACACAACCAAACTACCGTAACCTTAATATAAACATCAAAACATTTTTCTACCTAGGTGGACCCACATGGATTTCATCACCAAGGGGAAAATTGACTCAAGGTTTCGATCGAGTATAAAAATTATAGTAAAAAAGTATAAAGGCTAATCACCTGATACCTTTTTCACTATGGTGTGTGAATTGAGGGGGTAGGCCCCAATACCAAGCCATGTACTTCCTTTCAATAAAAAATCAGGCCTCAATGTAACTTTGTGTATATAAAGATTCCCATCCTTAAACAAAACCTAAAACCAAATTTACATTACCATTTTTTAGTACCTTCATTAGCCCATTTTCCCATCACATTCTAAATTTAATTACTTAATAAGTTAAAATCTTTAAGTATGTTTAATAGAGTGTGTTTTCTTTCACTAAAAGTGAGATAAATCAAAATAATATTATTCTTGTTTGTGTTGTATTTTTATTTTTTATTTTTTTAGCATTCATCTTCCTCAATGGAATATATGTCAAGCCCCCTTACATCTCCCAAATCCATCAGGGATAGTCCTCCATAGTTTTATCTACAAGTAGACCTTAGGTTTGCTAGCATTTTAGATAACAAGCCGATATCCCTTAACCCTTATCTTACATCATGAGAAAGACATATCCCTATTTATCCCATTATTAAATCAAATCTATTTATACATATCTCACCCCTATAAGGATTTGATAGACATTCAGTGGCTATGGTTTCAACCATGGGCCCTCAAACACCACCACCAATAACTAGTCATCGTGCAACATGCAACACCAATACAATACCACCACTAAAAACTAGTATTCCTCCTATTTAAACCACTAATGTTGGAACAAACAAACCACCCAAAACAACATCCAATCCTTCCAAAACTACCATTCAAACCCATAATACTATCACTTCACAACTTATGTCTCATATACCACCTACAACCCCCTTACAAAACCTAGTGTTTTCCATACCTACAACACTACCACCAATTCAGACATATGTGGCCACTAGTCCTCAACATCTAATACCTCCACTACAATCCTCTCAATAAATAACTCCCCAATATCGATACGTATCATCTCTAAATCAACCCTATCAACAATGCATACCCTCAGAGTATCATCCCTATGTTACCTCAACTTCATTAATTAACACGATGACCATTGATTTCCACCTAGCTTAATGGATTCCCATCTCATTACCTCCTCAACAACATCTTCAATATAATTACACTGCTCTTAATGTCCTAAGTGGCCTTCCCCCACATGATATTCAATTGGACATCCTTCATGTCCTCGTGGATAGAATGTCCCATCTAGAAGCATCCACCTCGAGAAATAAAGGTATACCCTCTTATGAACAAATCTATAATGATCCTATAAACCTAGTAGTCCTCATCTGACCATATTTTTCATAGTGGAAACTACTTGAATTTACCAAATTTTAAAATAAAGAGGATCTCCAATAGCACATTAGGGCATTCATGCATGCATGTTACCTCATAGCCCATAATGATACCCTTCTTTTAATAAGATTTCCAATATCATTAGCTGGACCAACTTTGGATAGGTATAGTTCCATTCCCCAACACTTTTTGTTTTCCATTATTCAATTAGCTCAGATTTTCCTAGAGAACTTTTTAATAAACATCACAAGGAAAATAACTATGGCTAACTTATATGCTATCCAAAAAAATAAAGATAAATCTGTTATTGACTTTTTTACCTAGTGGTGTAACACTGTCAATCAATTATCTATTTCTCTTACCCAAATAGAACTTATTGAATTATTTTCCATATCCTGCACTAGGAATATCTCATATAAACTCTAAATCCAATCCTTTAAAACTTTTAATGAAGCCTTTGTTATGGCTTAAAAACTATAAATTCAAGCCCTCGAGCAAGGTGAATTTAGATTGTAGATTCAAAATGTCAAACCATAACTCTCTAAGGTATTCAAAAAATCTAAACCAAATGGCACCACCAATGTTATAGTTATAAATGTTACCCCTCCATCGACACCCAACTAGTCTAGTCATTATTCTTCCTAGATGTAACCTTGAAGATCATCAATATGATTCCCCCTATAAAGTACATACCTTTAGGGGAATCTTACCCTTCTATCTTGGATAATCTTTTGAAGGCCTCTATCATAGATCTTCCTCTGATTGGGACTATTGATGATTCTTATCCTAAAATGAATTAGTATAAGGAAAATGAATTTTTTGGTTATCATCATGTAATATATCATGACGTTAATAGATGCCACTTATTCAAAAGTCTAGTCCATAATCCTATCAATCGAGGGGAACTTCAATTAGACAACCCCAATACTCCCCCAAATCATTCTTTTGAAAACTCTAGATAACCATTTACCAATTATCCCTCCTAATTAAACTTCATACAAACACACACTGAAGATCCCCAATAATAGGTAACTCACATGAGAAATACTATCAATGACCAACTTTTACCATAAGAAGTTAATGTGTCTCCAAACTCATCCCTTGAAATTCTAGACCTCCTTACAATTGATACCATGAAGGCAAAACAACCTGACTTGATCAAAACTATCCCCATCACCCATTCCAACCCCATTTATATCTTTACTATTGATCCCCCAAAGGAGGAATCTTCTAAATATACTTACAACACCACTCCAAAAATAAAAGATAAAAAGGCAAATCCAAATAAATGCCTTGGTATCCCAAAAGAAAAACCTCTCCAACACCCACTAATAAGATTACAGCTCCCCTCACCATCCAAAGGAAAAAGCATTAAATTAAGTTACAAAAATATCACTAACATATCTAATAGCATTAAAAATGGAAAATTTGCAACAACCCTAATTCTAAACAAGCCATCCATCTTAGGACCTCACCCTTTAGCTAAACGGTCTATCAAAATCATTGAGCCACCGTCTAAGGGGCCTATCCAAAAGTTTTAACCTCTCCTTGCAACACCAAAATCTTCATCCAAACCTTTGACCTCTAAATACCTAAAGAATCCACTCAAAGAGATAAGGAAAACACCTCATGATAAGCCTATCCAAATGACAAATGCCAAATCTAAATCAACTTAAAAATTCATACCCTAAAAGGATACAAATCTACAACCAAACCCATTAATAGGGTCGTATGCTACCATTATTAACCAAATTTTAAAGGAATCCTTCATTTATTTACCACCCTTCAAACCGTTGCATCCCCACACCAAAATATCTTGTTGGTATAGGGAAGATAAGGTGTGTGCCTATCATAGGACTCCCAAACATGATATTAAAAATTGTATTGCATTTAAAACCATAGTTTAGGATATTTTTAAGGATGGTTAACTTTTAAATGAGTAATTTTACCTTGATCCCATATTTGATTAGGAAACATAGCTCACTCCTTCTAGCTCTTCACATGAGTTATCAAATCATGCCCTAAATCACTCACCAACTTTAATAGGTAAACCATTCTTATAGATAAATACCATCAATTTAGTTACATGATCAGAAACACAAGCTCTTCAATCTCAAAATATAACTAAGGATAAAGCATCCATCCTTGGGGCTCATTCCTCTACATTACATTGACACCTCAAATATGCATATGAAGGCCAAACCCACACTATCCTAGCAAACCCGCATTAATTTAAGCAACTCTCATTGGGAGAATATTGCTCATCAATACATGATACCCCTTTGACTCTTCAACTATATGTCCATCCTACCAAATAAAATGTTTATCACCCCACCCTTAGAGAGGCTACCTCCCTTAGGTTCTTCTCATCTCTACACCCATTAAATGTATGGGGAATAGATCAATCCTCCTCATAAATTAACATGTCACAAGTATGAGAAAAGAGTAATCAAGGAGAATTTGATCTTAATTGACTTGGATTGTATGGATTTGTGGCATATCATTTGTCATCCCTCAAAGGTAAACTAGAAATGAGTCTCTCGGTTATTAATAGATTTGGTTATTTGCAAACAACACAACCTTTCCCATTACTTATATCTATAATTCCACACATATAGATTATAATGATATAGAATCATGTGGTCATATAAAAACACTCTCTTCATGACCTTAAATGTGAGCACCTTGAATTTACTCATAGCATTTTTATATTGGATACCCTCTACCTATATATAGGATGGATCCCCAACTCATTATTACCCATAACAAGGGTCACAATAACACCTTGTGTCATAGTTTTCTCTTTGAGAACATGACATAGGCCATCTCAACTCAACCCATGGTTACTTTAATCCAAATCAGTAATCTAGGATAATTAACCATCAAGCAATGGGTAAAATCATATATTATTCTCTTAAAGGACAAATATTCATAATATATATATATATATATATATATATATATATATATATATATATATATATATATATATATGTATGTATGTATGTATACACACACCACTCCCTTGAAGGATGTCTATCTAAAATTAAAGAGTAATAAATCTTCCCATATTGATCATCTTTCCTATCTTTTATATTGTGTGTGCGTATATATATATATATATATATATATATATATATATATATATACACACGCACGCACACACACACACACACACACACCACTCCCTTGAAGGATATCTATCTAAAATTAAAGAGTAAGAAAGCTTCCCATATTGATCATATTTCCTATCTTATCTACAACTTATCAAGCATGTCTATCAAAATATAAAATTGAATGTTAAATAATATCCCAAGAAAGCTTCTCACATTGATCAACTTTTTGACATCTAGCAGGCTTCCCACATTGACCAGTCCACACAAAAAAACAAACATGATTTGGCCCTAGTTGGTACTATTATCATTAGTACACCAAGACTTAGCCTTCAACCTAAGGAGATAACATGATCATAATTCCATTTCCATATCTTCCCATATTCATATAATTTCCCATGTTTGGGAATCCTAGGATTGGTTGATTAACAACCACTAAAGCATTTATTAGCATTAGAATAGGCTTGCAGAGTGCATAAATAAAAAAGGAGCTCATCCCTCACCATAATCCCAAAAAAATAAGGAGTTAAAGTCCACCTTAGTTACTCTTTTTCTCATATGTCATAGATTAAATCCATAAACACCAGCCATCCATCCAATGCAAACCATCCAAATTTGTTAGATCTGATAGATATTTAGCAAATAACCAAATTATGTTTGCACCTTAATATTTATAGCCATAAACATTATTTATTTTTATCCCATTTGATTGAATTTGATCCCTTATTTTGTGGTTACTTTCATGCTTCACAACAGTTAGTCTTGTACCCAAGCCAAGCAGATTAATACCATTACATTTACAACATTTTACACATAACACCTTAGGTTAGTAGAGGATGACCCCCATGTTGGTCCCACAACCTATCCTATCTCACCCTCTATTAGGAGTGAACCCCTGATGGATCCTAAAAGAGTGTGTTTCACTTTGAAACAATAGTCTATAGGTAGTTCTTTGACTCTTAGCACAACAGATGCTTTAGTTAGACCTCCCTATCATTTGTTTTCTTAGTAGCCTAATTCGTTTCTACTTGTTCTCAATGGTGGTTATATGTTTTTGTCCTTGGGGAATTTTTGTCTATCATATCCCTATCTTTGTAAGTGAAAATAAGTTGCTCACTCAAAAATATGTCATTTGTGTTCACTTTTATCCCTTAGATCCTCATCCTATCCTACCATCCACATCATTTCAAACCCATCACCACAATGTCATCCCTCATTGGCTACCAATTTTAGGGGGAATATCTCCTTACATAAACTTGGGGTATCATAATCCTCCTAATTTTTATCTCATGGCTAGTTTCTACACACTGCTCAACAAAAGGGAGCAAATGTAGACACTAGAATTATGCACCATAAGTATTTTATCACATGTGCATCATGGTCGAGTTTAGTATCCTAAAATATTGAAATAGGTTAAGTCTAATATCATGAAACCCGAAAATATGTTAAATCTAAAATGTGATAGAATCCTCCAAAACCTATAATTTGCATTGTAACTCTTAGAGGTCTAAAATCCCTCTCAAACATTCTGAAAGTATATGCATAAAAAATAACTTAAAGTATAAGGAAGTAAATGTCTATATATAAATGTCAACTTATATTTAAATATTTATTTTATGTATATACTACTTGATTCACCCATGGTAATTATTTTTACTAATTACCATTATAGTTCTCTTAACTACCCATAATTCTAAAATATCTAAGCAAAATCCTTTTTAACCAAGTAAATCTTTATCTTTAACAACCTCCCTCGTAATCAAAATCCATGTAACAAACAAGAAAATTATTTACTTAGATTAAGCACATGGTTAAAAAAAAACCAATAAAAATATAGTTAAAAAGAGCATAATCTTTATTGATCCTCTTGTGATCGACATTGATCCATTTTGGATCGATGTCAATTATAAAATCTTGTGCATTACTCTCTTAATGGTACATGATTTTGACTCTAGAAACACTAATGAAATTTCAATTGTCTATGTTGTTGATGTTGCATGGTAATATACGTTTTAAACAAAGATCTTGTTAGCCTTTAAGAGGCCTAGAATTCAAAATATCCATCTCAATCCCATTGAAGGATGGTAGCGCAATCCAGGTAAGTTTATTTGGTTTTCTTCATAATCTACTCTTTCTATTTTATCATTTATTCCTATTCAATTATGTCTAAATTCCTAGGCCACCTTAGATCCTTTTAAATCTATCTTTTAGCATTTTGTTTAGCATCCTAACTTTCTATCATAATCAACATCGATGGCACTTTAAATCAATGTTGATTCATAGAATCAACATTGATCCTGAAGGAATCGACATTGATCACTGTGTGAACTAATTTGTCTTGAATTTGAATTAGTTTTAGTAGAATACTAGATAGGCAAATCAAGTATTAGATCTAATAATATTGTTTAATTTCTAAAACATGATCTCTTAGATTTGAATAAACATATTTTATCTCTTAAATCTATATCTTTAGCATCTTACAATCATTATTTATGTCATTTTATTACCATCTTAATTGAAGAAAGTGGGTTGACATCCATCTAAGGAATTTCATTGCTTCTTGGAACTGGTCCGGTACTAAGAAACTCACCTATCTATCTTATTAATCCAATCTTGTCCAAGTTTTCTCTTGTGTGCAGGTAATCCTTTCTAGCCAAAAAAGTGTTCCCTCTTTGTTGTATCAACATTCTTTCTAAAAACTATGTATCATTTCTATTTTTAGTAGTCTTATTTATTAATAAAAATGAACCAAAAAAATACCAAAACAAACACTACTAAAATAACTTATGGGGGAAATCCTGCATAATAACACTACACTATCAAAAAAATTTAAATCAATGGGTATGGCCTTGTATTTATAGCCTCTAAAGTTAACTCTCACCCAAGGTGAGTTAAGGTTGAGTTTAAATATGGAATGAGTTCAAAGTAATCCTAGGTGAGTAGAGGCTAACTCTAGTTGAGTTAAAAGTTGTCATATAATTATGATTTTTAATTAATAGGCATGACTCTCAAATTAGATATTTGTAGATATTTTAAGAGAATTTGACAACTCATAAAGACAATGATGAAAAGGATTGATATTTTAAATTTTTAAATTTCTATTTTTTATATTCATTAATTGAAAATAGATAATTTAGTGAAGCATTTAGCATGGTTAGTTGATTCATTTTGATTAGCATTTTATCTCTTTTAGGAATTGTTCAAGTGCCCCATTTAATGGGTCCATAGGCCAAAACTACCAATTGTTAGGTCAAAAGGTGACTGAGAATGAATCTGTGAGAGGTTATTATTATATACGATACACTACTCCAAATAGATATGCCTCAACATGATTTTAAGTATTGATGAATGATGTACACATATAATTGGGATGTTCAATGATTCTTAAACTTAATTTACAATGTTAGGTAAGAATCAATTTGAAATTTAATCAAAAACTAATTATGACCAAAATGAGATGTTTATAATTCCTCTAAAAATTCTTTGGCTTATACATCATTTTGTAAGAAAAATTATTGACACATTTTTTATCAATATTTATAGAGAGCATTCTCATAATTTTTTAATCTTTATTATATTAAATTTTTTCATGTATACCGTTGGAAGTGTTTCTCTTATTTTCCACTCATTTATTAATTTGGAAGCAAGTAAGAAAGTATTAAAAGGGGTGTGTAAAGGAATACATAACAAAAGTGTGTGCATGATCTAGAGGATGATGGGAACTCATCTTTGGCTTGGAAGGAATAACCTACAAATAAAAAATACACTATAAAAGGGGTTGTTAGCAAGATAGGTGACTGGACCACCTAGTGTGAGCTAGATCCAAGAAGCGTATGCTTGTTAGGAGGTTGTCAATCCACTTTTGATAACAATTAAGTTGATATAGATGAAAATAAATAATAATTGAATTTAACAATATGAAAGTAAATGCATGTAAAAAAAAAGTAGCAAAATCGGGTCAGTACTTATTCTAAGATAGTTGGGGTTAGGTCCAAAAATTTAGGGAAAGCTGTATGAACAAGATAGAACATAGAAAATAGGGTTTGTTTGTGGTTAAGGGGTTGAAAACAACTTGATATTATTTTATGATATGGTGACTATCGATGGTTGGGTTGATCATCAATGATTGAGTAACAGTTGATGGTAGAGGTGCCCATCAATGGTTGGGCTAACCATCAGTGGTTGGGCTAACAATCAGTGGTTGCTTATGTATTTTTGGAAATGATAAAAAAAGAATTATAAATTAGATAAATGGTTAGGTAGGGATTTAATTATGGGCCTAGTCAGAGATAGGAAGCTGGGAGATAAGTCTAATAAATTCAGGAGGGTTATAAATGAAGTAAAATAAAGAAATAAGTACAAAGCTACCTATAACTTGCTAGATTGTTGATGGTGGAAGGCTGGAGCAATTTGGATAGAGTGATGGTATTTTGGCCTTGAGAGTAATTCAAATAGAGGTTTGGATCTCTACTTTTATTACTTGATTATTAAAGGAAGGTTGTATACCCATGTGCAAGAAGATTTGATAGCTTGAACATTGATCATATTCATCTCCTACTATTCTCTTTTTATAAGATGAAGTTGTTAATTGGGTATGAAGAATTTAATAATTAGATAGGAAGATAAAGTTGATATTTATGATGCTTTGTAGTTGGTTATCATCACATATGATGGACATACTAACTTGTGCCATTCTTATCTCGTACACATCTAGAAATAATTTTAAAGTAGGTTGAAGACCTAACCGTCAATGGTCAGGCTAACCATCGAAAGTTAGGATAACCTTTGATGGTCAAGTGCTTAGATAAAAAATGGGTGTAAAAAGGTTTAACAGAGGTTTTCAAAGTTTTAAGTTAGTAGGTGAGCTTAGTTAACTAGGTGGTCAACTAGCTTCAAGGTCAGGTAGGGGTCCAAGGTGTTTCAACATCTAAAACTATCATGTCTAGTTTTTGAGTGTTTACATTTTACCCCTTTTTCTAATGTAGCTTTGAATTAATAGGTTGTAGAATAAAAACAAATTGTTGGTGAAGGTCTAATTTCCCTAAGTATGGGAGGAGGTGTCCACCCTCAAATTGGGAGGTGATGAAGTGAAAACAAAATCAGGTTGAGGTTTGATAAGGATTAGATGGTGAGTCACAAGGTGGGTGACAAAAAAAGGTTGGGCATTTGAAATGAAAACACATGCACAAAATATGACTAAGTGTGATAGTCAAGATGGCACAAATACTAAAGTTGTCAATGTTGGTAAAAATAAGGTCAGTTCTAGATAGACATATGACAAGGGTAATTGGTCCACAACATTGATCATAGCTAATCATGTCATTCCTATCAATCCATTTAGACATGGTTGGTGTTTTTTTATGTATCAAGTGTTCCCTTGAAAAACACAAATGGTTTGGTCATACATGAGGTGGTGCAAAGTGAAAAAGTTAAACATTGTAAGGCTAGTCAGTGTAGTCAAAATGGCCAAGCATGGTCAGTGCAAAATAGGTGAATAATTAGGGTAAAAAATGGCTAACATTGAGGTGGATGTGGTCAAATGGTTGGTCAAAGAAGGGTAATCTCTAAAATTTCAAGTGGTTTTTTGGGTGAGATGAGGTAATCTTCAAAAGGTTAAGTGGTTGGTGGGGTGAGATGAGGTAATCTTTGAAATTTCAAGTGGTTGGTTGGGTGAGATGAGGTATTCTCCAAAAGTGAGTACCCAGGTTAGGTACTTAAAAAGTTTTAAAATGTGGGGCAAACTAGCCTTCAACGATCAGGGGTTCTAAGGGTTGAAAATAGATAGTCATCCTGACCATCAATGGTCAGATAAAAACCCTAAAAAGTTGAGACACAAAAAGTAAAAATGTAAAATCATTTTTTCCTTTTGACATTTTAATCACCATTGTTTATGCTCTAGCATTAGTGAATTTTAGTGCTTTGCATTTGAGCTTGTTGAGGTGGATTATTGTGAGTGGTGGAACACATGTGTTGGGGTGATTAAGGGTTGACTAGATGGAGGGTAGATGAGGGCAAAACTGAATGACACGATGAGGGCTTTGACAATGTCAACAATCACAAAATGAGGTAGGTGTTGTTTTGAAATTTATAGCATAGTTGAATTTGTGGTTGGGGAGTTGTATTGAGTAGGTTGGAGTGAGGTGGATATTGTGTGAAATGGTCTTGGGCCATGATGCCATAGTTTTTACATTGTTGGTGAATTGAGTAAAATTAATGAGGGAAATAGAGATTTGAAGGGTGTGTTGGGTTTTTAATTGTAATGAAATTACTTATATGTTCACATAGAATGATTTTATATCTCATATGATAATCAAATATGAGAGATCACACAACAATAATTGATAACAAAGCAAAATATTGGATAATATATCAAAGCCACTTCGAGGGGGAAACCTCCACAATAATTCACTAAGAGTATAATACCTAACATGATGATCAAAGACTAACCACTACTTCTTATATATAGTCTACTTATCCATGGTTATTCCATAGGCCAACCTAACTAAGAACATAGAGAAATGTAACAAGAATATAAAAGAGGTATGTAAGCCACAAGTCGGCCACACATATCCTAAGACATGCCAAAGGTTAAGGGTGTAGCATGCCCCTTCCCTTCAAAACAACATTGTCCTCAATGTTGAGTCAACTTTGGATATTGCTACGCAAAAGATTCATCCTCCTAAGTAGCATATTCACAAGGCATATTATTCCATTTGATCATGTACTCTTTAATCACTTGAGATTTCAATTCCTTAGTGTGCATTTGAAGGATCACCTTAGGATAAAGAAAAACTCTTCCTTCCTCATCCAATTTTGGTAACTTAATTTGGGTAACCACTTTGTGTCTAATGACTTTCTTCAGGCATGATACATGAAATACTAGATGTATGTGAGTGGAGGAAGGAAACTCTAACTTGTAGGCCACATTACCAATTTTCTTAAAGATCTGATAAGGCCCATAATACTTAGGGGATATCTTGCTATCCTTTTTCTATTTCTTCAAGGACATCTACTTATATGGTTGTAAGTGAAAAAAACCCAATCATCAATGTCAAAGTGCCTCTCACTCTTGTGTTGATCTGCCTATTGTTTCATGTAATTTTGGGCCATGGTTAAATTTTCATGCAAATTGTAAAGGACCTCCTATTGATGGTGAATATGTTCTTCAGCTACATGAACCTTAAGATGGACCTTCAAGGTTGAAGTGATGGATGGTGGGTGGTATCTATATAGTGCCAAAAAAAGAGACATTTTGGAAGAACTATGAATAAAATTATTATACCACCATTTAGAAAGTGGTGACCAATGAACCTATTTATCATGTTTATCAGATACAAAATAATGGAGATATCCTTCCAAACATTTGTTGACTACCTTAGTGTGTCTATCAGATTGAGGATGATAGGATGAACTATGAGCCAATAGGGTGCCCAAACATGTAAATAACTCAGCCCAAAAATTACTAGTGAAAATGGGATCTCAATCACTAACAATGATCTTAGGGGTACCATGAAATTTATAAATTGTATTTAAAAAATCAAAATCTACTATAATAGAAACAAATGGCTCTAACAAAGAATAGAAATGAACATACTTATTGAGATGATCTACCATAACCATGATAATATTTTGACCATTAGATCTCGATAACCCTATAATGAAATCTATAGATAACTCTTCTTAATGTTGGCTTAGGATGGATAAAGGTTGTAAAAAACCTGGGGTTTTGATGGTTTTTTCCTTTATTTTGTTGATAGATCATACATTCAACCACATATTTTTGGACATCCCCCTTGAGTCCTTCCCAAAAAAAATCCTACTTGATTCTATGATAGGTTTTCAAAAATATTGAATGACCCCCAATTGGAGTTGCATAAAGTTCTTGAAGGATTATTTATTTAAGAAGAGAATTCTTACATAGGTACACCTTGTCTTTATACCATAATGCATCACCCTTCCATGTGAAATTTTCAAATCCACCCAAACATTACTAAAGATTCTGAATCAAATCATGGGTAGCACTATCCTCATCCCATTCTGACTGTGCTTCCTCTAGCCAATCTACCTACAGAATGGTCATAGCATATAGCAAGGCCTTAACTAATTCATTCTTCTTAGATAATGCATTTACCACTACATTATCCTTATCTTTCTTGTAAACTATTTCAAAATGATATCCTAGCATCTTAGTTACCCAATTTTATTGTTTTTTAGATGATAACCTTTTTCCCAAGAAATATTTGAGACTATCATGATCAGTCTTCACTTGAAAATTATGACCCATCGAATAAGGCATCCATTGTTTAACTACATGAAAAATAGCCATCATTTCCTTCTCATAAATGGGCTTGTGTTGATTTTTACCATTTAGTTGATGAATTTCAAATGTAACTGGTCTACCTTCTTACATGAGTACAACACTCATACCATATCTAGATGCATCACATTCAACCAAAAAAGTCTTGGAAAATCAAGAGTAGCTAATACTGGAGTGGTGCACATCACCAAATTCAATTGTTCAAATGACCTAGTAGCTATATCAGTCCACTAAAAGGAGTATTTCTTCAATAAATATGTGAGCGAGGCTGAAATTCTACCATAATTTATGACAAACATGTGATAGTAACTAGTTATCCCTAGAAATCCCCTTAATTACTTGAGTGTCTTAGGAATCAGCTAGTCCACCATTGCTTAGATTTTTTTAGGATCCAATTTACTCCTATATGTGAAACCAAATGACCCAAATACTCAACCTCAAAAGCCCCAAAAGTACATTTGGAAGGTTTGACATATAATTGATGTTGTTCCAAAATTGAGAATACCTGTTTCACATGGTGTAAATGGTCTTCCCAATTTTCACTGTAAATGAGGATACCATCAAGAAATATTAGAACAAATTTCCTCAAGAATGGCCTAAAAATAGTATTCATCAAACTTTGAAAGGTAGATGGTGTATTTTTTAGATCAAAAGGCATAACCAAAAACTCATAATGGCCCTTATGAGTCATGAAAGTAGTTCTAGGTATGTCTTCATCACAGATCTAGATTTGATGATACCCAAAATGTAGATCTAACTTGGTAAAATAAAGAGCATCCATTTAATTCATCTAGTAAATCATCAATGATAGAAATAGGAAACTTATCTTTGATAGGGTACTTTTTGAGTTCCCTATAGTTAGGGCACATGCTCCAAGTGTCATCTTTCTTTTGTACCATGACAACTGGTGAAGAATATTCACCTTGGCTATGGGGAATGATTCCTACATCTAACATTTCTTGTACCATCTTTTCAATTTCATTTTTTTTGGCATAGGGATACCTGTATGGCCTAATTTTGAGTGGTGTACTCCTAGGAATAGGTTTTATAGCATGATCATGTGTGTGGCTAGGTAGAAGTCCATTTGGCATGTCACAAAAAACCACTAAATGGGCATCAATCACTTGTTATAGATTGGGTGTAGATGGCTGAATTGGATGAATTTTCATGGAAAAAAAGTGAGCTATAAATACTTTAGCACCCTTTTAAATAATATTTGTCATTTGATGGGAGATAAAAAGTTTTAGAAATTTAGCCCTTAATCACCTTAGCTCAAATTTCCTTTTCTCAAAATGAAAATGCATGAATAATTCTTAGAAATTCATCTCAATAGTGCCCAAAGTGATGAGCCACTATACTCCCCCCATGAGAATAACAAACATAGGATAATTCAACAAGTAGTCTCCCATGGCTAGCTTAATACTATGGTATTTTCTTGAGTAGTTGACAATGCCATCATCTGCAATCATGACCTAAAATTTTGGAGTGAGATAAATGAAATAGTTCAAGCGAACAACCAACTTATTGTTGATGAAGTTATGTGTGCTCCCATAATCAATTTGAATAGTGACCTTCTATTTGTTTAGAAAATCCACCACCTTAAGAGTTTAGGGAGTACTAATACCTGAAAGGGCATGATAAGAAATAGTAGGTTCAGAGTCTTTGAATTCTTCCTCAGGACCTTCATCCTCACCAAGCGTCTCCTCATCATTGTCATCCTCATTGGCACCTTCGATGTAAAATAGCTTATTTTCAGCGCAATTATGGTATTTGATCCATTTTTTATTACAACCATAACACAACCCTTCGGCTCAATTCTCCTCAATTTATCAAGGTGTTAGTTTGATTGGTTGAAGATGTGATGGTTTTGGAAAGGTGAGATCATGATTAGTAGTGAAGATTTTGTATTTGATCATCTCTTTTTCCTCTACCATGCATGCCCATGGGATATATTCTAATATAGATGCTAGGTTAAATAGTCAAACCTCATTTTGGATTCTATCTTTGAGACCACCCAAAAATAGATCAATGAAATTTTCCTCAGTGATGTCTTTCACCCATAAGGATAGATTCTAAAACTGATAAATATAATCCTTCATATTTCCCATTTACCATAGTTTGGCTAATTGGTTAAAGTAGTTCTCAGAGACATTATTATATTAATGAGCCAATAATTCATTAGTGAAAATATACCATGTAATAGGATCACCATTCTTTATTTTTTGAGCATATAACCAGTGACACCAAATGAATTCCTCAAGTTCTAGATATAGAGATGCCACTATCACCTTTTAAGAACTAGGAGTTTGATGTAAATCAAATAAATTCTCAAGTTGAGTAATCTAAGTGAGAGGATCCTTATCATCAAACTTAGGTAACATTAGTTTCATACGAAAATTGGAGTTATTAGTGTTGAGAGGAGGACCTGAATGATGAAGTAGAGGGTTGTTTGACTGTAACTAAGATGAAAGAGCAACCAATGAAGTAGTGATATGATTCAATTGATTGTGAACCCTATTAATTTATTTATGTATCCATGAAACATCATTTTGAACTACAACAAAGTCATCATGTTGCACCAAGCCCTTTATGTCAACCTAAAGTTGAGAAATCAATAGATCTAAAGTTATAAATTCCATGTCACCAACAGAAGGAGTCTTAGGAGCTTATTGCCCCCCTTTTCACCCCCATATAGAAGGACTGGCCATATACAAACATTGGGAGGGTTTTTTCCCAAAAAAATTGTACCAAGTGATGGTACTATTGTGATCACCTCACCAAGACAAATCCAACAACTGGATTTATGCACTAGGGTAAAAAATTTTAGCACAAAAAAGTGTACCTACGGAATATATTGTTGTGATCATCTCATCGACATGAATCCAATGACTGCAATTGTGCAAGGCAAATAAAATAAATTTCTAGAATTTTTTTAATTATTTTTTTTCAAAAAATTATTTTGAATAATACTGTGCCGACATAAAAAAATAATTCTTTTCAGATTGCAAGTTATGTTTTTTTGCTCCTTCCCCTCATAGAAGTCACACCTCATTAGATCCAAGAAAATAACATCATAGGAAACTTGCCTAAATTAAAGTTATGATACCACTTGTAATGAAATTACTTAGATGTTCACACATAATGATTTTATATCACACAGAATAAGCAAATATGAGAGATCACACAACAATAATTGGCAACATAGTATAATACTAGATAATATAGCAAAGCCAATTTGAGGGGGAAACCTCCACAAAAATGCACTAAGAGTAGAATACTTAACTTGATGATAAAATACTAACCATGACCTCTTATATATAGTTTACTTAGCCATAGTTATTCCATAGGTCAACCTAACTAATAACATAGAGAAATGTAACAAGACTATAAAAGAAGTATGTATGCCACAAGTTGGCCACACATATCCGAAGACACGCCAAAGGTTAAGGGTGTAGTAGTAATGGGCTAAGGAATAAGGTTAGAGAGGTTAATTTATGAATTAAGTTTTGTTTTATAGTGTTTGGGTGGGAAATAGGGTTAGGGTTTTACCACCAATGGTCACACATAGTGACCAATGATGGTTGGACCTAATTGTTGATGGTTGAACACTGGGGTAACAAGACCTTAGAGGACCATCGATGGTTCAATGAACCATCAGTGATCAAAGGGTTGGGGGAAGGTTAGATAAAAATTGGTAAGTAAATATTGTATTTAGGTGAATGTGTTAATGTTTTGGAAAATTTTTAAAGTAGTTTGAAAGTGTGTAAATTTGGAAATGTGAAAGTTTTGAAGGTGGATATAGGGTTTGTTAAAGTGTGGAGAGTTTAAAAATTTGAAAGTTTTTGAAAGGTGTTAAGGTGTTACAAAGTGCTTAGGTTTTTAATTTATTCAAAGTGTATTAAAGTTGTGTTAAGTTATTTAAGAGGCTTTTAAAGGTTTTCTGTATAGGTTAAAGTGTCTAAGGTTGGTAAAGTAGGGTGAAGGTTTAAGTAATTAAAAGTTTGGTAAAGGTTTTAAAATATGTTGAAATGTTTCAAGAGGTCCATCAAGTAGGTGTTAAAGGTTGAATGTAGGTAAGATAGGGTGAAGGGTCAGAGGGTAGAATTTTAGTGAATATAAGCGTTTAGGTGCTTGAAAATGATGTGTTTAGGGTTACGGTTGGGTAATTCAAATGGAATTTATGTGGAATAGGACCATTGTTGGAGATAGAAGTTGTTAAAATGTGTGTAGATAAAGGTAGAGGTTTGTGTTGAGTGTTAAACTTAAGATGAGAAATGTGAAGGGTTAAAGTGGAAGAGGTTTAAAAGGGTAGGTGTAGGTTGGTAGTGAGTTTGAATTACAAAACTAAGTGTTCTTGCTAATGTGATTATTGTGTAGGCATGTGACCAGATTTAGATGAAGGACTGAGTCCCTAATATCTTCATACAGGTCCATGATGGGATGATCGATGATGAGTAGAGACACACAGAGGAGGTTAGCCTAGGGACCATGAGACACTACCAGCACCTACCATGAGATGTGGCTATGATCGTGGCCCTCATCAAGAGATGTGACCTAGACATAAACACATTTTTGCTGCTGATTAAGGAGATGAACATCCTACTTGAGGATGTACACATGATTACATGACTACCCATTCAGGGGGAGATGATTTATCACATAGAGAGAGAGGATAGGAACTATCACATGGAACTAATATATGGAGTGGATCAAGTCCATGTCAGGTATCATGTAGGTGGTGTTTGATATGGTACACTATACTAGAGATCTCTAGGGGATAGATGATTTCTTAGAATGATGATGATGGTTGTGTCTTCCTTCACTCTACCATATTCAAGCAATGGATGATTTCCATACCTGTTACTAGGGATGTTGGTGGAGATAGTACTGGGGAGGACTATGTTTGGGTGGGATCCAATGTTATTGGTCTAGACATACAAGGAACTCTGGGTATCTAGAGAACATAGGTGATATGGGATTAACATGGCCTTTATTCTCCATTATTGGGCATATAAGCATATTCGAGTGGTGAGACCTTTAGGGCTACCATGGGATGGCTATGCACTAACAGACTATAGAGTGGGTTTCTTGAGATTGAGAGGAGATTATGCATTGACAGGGTTAGGTGGTGGTTTCAAGGACATTGAATGGTTCATAGATGCTTTGCAGGGATTGGTGGTGGGTGATGTAGTGTAGAGGCCATATGTGGGCTATCCTAGGTGGCCCTAGTACAATTACCACACTTTATCACTACAAAGTTAGAGATGGATATATGGGAGGTGAGAGGGTGAGACTAAGGTTATCCCATTCGATCAAGTTTAGATGTAGTTTGGTCTCATGCAGGAGATTCCACTAGATTTCCTAGGATATAGAAGGGAAGATGCAGAGTTCTTGATTATAGAGCCATAACCATAGGATGTTGTTTTGGATCATAAGGAGCTATCAGTGAGAGCCATGATAGATGATGCAGGTGTTATGAATGGTCATGTAGCATGGCACTAGGCCTGATATGTGGTGGTTGATTTTGGATGGGATGATGGTGGGAAACAACATGTAGATGTGGATCCAATTGGGGCATCAATATAGGTTGGTGGCCAAGATGGATAGGGACAAGCAACACTTATAGTGGCATAGACCCAGATCATCAAATTACAAGGATAGGTGGCCACTTAATAGGGTTAGATTATCATTTTATAGGGTCAAGTGGTGATGCTAACTAGAGAGTGAGATCGGGTGAGGATCTCTCTTAGGTTAGTGACTCAGGAGAGAGATTCACTGAGATAGAGGGTAGGAGTGGTAACAACACTAATAGGGGTACTTACAGAAGGACCCAATATGATTCTTATGACATGGTACTTAGCCATTGTTGAGGAGTTGAGATATTATGAGGTGATAGTGTTGGCATAGTTGCCATTAGAGCTTCGATATAGAGAGTACAGGGCCAACTTAGTAGGTGGTCCATCTATAGCTACTATGGGATAGTTGGCCTTTATAGTGGATCAGGTAGGGAGATCAGGGGGACCACCACTATATAGTAGTACAGGTGTAGGTGGGGCTAGTAGTATTGGTACTTTAGGGGCCTGATAAATGAGATTATCTGAAGTATATGTTTTTGATTGTGATAGTAGCCTATGTGTTGATGATGTGAGATGTATATGAGAGAGATTTAAACATTATTTTTATTTGATGTACATGATTTATACTCATTGACATGTAGTACTATTAATGATGTATATGATGATGAGTTTTTATGATGATTATGGATGTTTATTGATGTTGATGGTTTTTATGGTTGTTATGTTTATTTGATGTTTTGAGATATTGATGTATAATGCTGATGAAATGTATGGTTCATTAGTTTAGGTATGTGGTAATGTCTATGGATTTTCATGATGAAATATTTATGGATGTGTATGGATGTTTATGGTAATATTTATGATGAAATGATAGGTCGCTCATGCCCCATGCTCTATGAGATGATATGCAGACCCATAGTTTAGGCATGTGATGATGCTTATAGATGATATGTGTTTTTCATTGATGGATGTGATGTTGATGATCATGAATCATTTTATTATGTTATAGGATTCTATGATGAGGGAATTGAAACATGATTGTGATGAGATGTTTGATCTTATGATGAATATTTTAATGTGTATCATTTTGGTGATGTTTGAGCTTATACATAGTAGATGATGTGTTTGTTCATAGATATGATCATGGATATGTGATTTATGGTTTTGATTATGATATTTGATGATGTTTTCTTATATGAGGATTTGGTTTGTAGATAGGATTGTTATATGATAATGTGATTCATAGATAGGAGTATGGATATGTGATAGATGATTTAATCATGTTTGCTTAGGAGGGGATGTGCTAATGTGTTGAATTATTGTTATGTTTATGGTAAGTAGTGATATGACATGGTCTATGATGTTTATGCTATGATAAATGATTATTTTTTTTGATGATAATGATGTGGTAATGTGATTGTTGATGTTTTATGGTTTTGATGTTTTGTTCATGGATGGATAGGGTTCATAATGTTATAATGTAGATGGATTATTACATTGACGAGAATGATGTTTTAAATGTTTTAATATGATATGTGAGATGGGGATATAATGAAAGCACATAAAGTAGGTTTAGATAACATACTAAATGTGTAAAAAAGAGAAGAATAATTAGACATATATCCACATGAACTAATGAATAGAGGGTAATAAAAAGGCATGATGTGTTTATTGGTAAGGGCCAAACAAAATCAAAGTTATATTGACTTAATGAAAATAAGCCTTTTGAATGATTCACATGGGCATGTTGTGATTGAAAAATAAGGTATCTTGATCACTTTGTGTCAAGTAACCTCATAGTTCTTGGACTTTAGAGAGGGTATGAAGGGAAAGTAGGTGATAGTTTGAAGTGGGAAATGGGTGATAAGGTTCCCTGATATGGGTTAGCTTGCCCCTTCTATAGGTGACCAAAGAAATTTAATAGATAATTCCATGTATTATAATGTGTATACTAATCGATGTGGGACATCTACTAATTCCATATATAAAAGATGATTTAGGCTTTCTTGCTTTGATTTTGACATAGGGTTGTTTGTTACTTTTGTTGTTTTGATAGGTTGGTGAAGCTTATCGATGCAGGAAGCTTCAAATGATTGTTTTAACAAACTTAACTTAGCCATCCTTCAAGGGAGTGGTCTAAAGTTGGATTTTCATAGTTGTCCTTCAAGAGAGTAGCCTATCTTTAAGTAATTTAGTTTTTGGGCAGCTATCCTTCAAGGGAGTAGTCTCCAATGCTAAAGATATGGACCCAAGTGATATTTTGGTATCCCAATTAGATTTTGAATGCTAGGTTTAGACATGGATGAGTCTATTTAGGATAAGGTCTATATCGATGGAGGCAAGACTTTTAACATAAGAGTTTAATGATAGGTGAATGAAAAGTGGTTTGAAAGACAACTGATCATGAGATTCCATCTAATGAGAGATGAAAAGTATCCATGAGAACCATGCCATGGGCAGAGCTGTGGTATCCATTCTTAGGATTACGATATAACTATTATGGACAATTACATGGTCCTATGCTATAATTAGTTATTCCCAAGAGGAATAGGGTGAACATGTAAGGAAAGTGAAAATCTTGTAAACTCAAGGATGTACGTAAATTAGACACAAAGGTGAATATGATCCATATTAACAATAAAAAGGATGTAGATGCGAAGCATTAAGAGGCTCAGGTTCTAGTTTGACTTCAAGAGAAGATAAATGATAAGCACTTGATCCATACTTATGGTTTATGATGTAGGGTCCAAGTTAATTGAAAGCAAACTTGACTCTTTTTCTTTTCTCCCTATTAGTTACATATTAGTTTTCTTTAAGGATGAGGTCTTTGATATTGAATTCTCTCTCTTTTATGTGTTTTTTGTGTGTACTTGATTCATTCTTGATATACATGAAGATGATTAAGCATTGTAAGGTGATGTTCATCAAGTACCTCAAGTTGTGCGAGACGTTCTTGATGATAATCATTCTCAAAAAATATCTCATGCAAAGATATGCAAATAGAAGGAATCTATAATTTGAGAGGAAAAACTACCTCTACCCTAAAGACAAGAGAGAAAGGGGTAGCACCCATTGAGGTTCAAATTCTAGTGTGATAGGACCATAGAGCGAAAGGGATGCATAAGTGCCAATCCTGACTTGAAGAACTTACTACTTTGGTTAACATTTTATTGAGTGTTTTGTTAGAGGTATCCACTTATCCATTTTCTTAGGGATGATAGGGAGAGGAAAAGCTTATCTTGATGCCAAAAGCATCACAAATACCTTGAAATTTCTTAGTTTTAAAAAATTTGCCATTATCAGTGATGATATTATGGGGAACACCAAAGTGACAAATGATATGGTTATTGATGAAATTGAAAATCTTTTAGGATTTGATCGAGATAAGAGTAATGGCTTCCACCCACTTGGTGAAATATTTGGTAATAGTAATGATAGATTGGTGTCATTATGAAGAATGAGGATTGATTTCATCAATAAGGTTGTGACCCCATTATGACAAGGGCTAATAGTCTTTGGATACTCTAAGGCCATGGGTATGTACATGATGTAAATTAGCATGTTGTTGACATTTGACACACTTCTTCACATAATCACAACAATCATGATTGAGGGTGGGCCAATAGTAGCCAAGATGAAGAATACGTTTAGCAATGGCTAGGTCACTAAAGTGTCCCCCACAAATTTTGTCATATGTTTCCTTGATAGCATGGGAAGCTTCATAACTACATTGAGAATAGAGAAGGAGGTTGTTGAAACCTCATTTGTAAAAGATTCAACCTAGTATGGTGTAATGAGAGGAACTCTAAATAAATGATCTTTAGGCATTCCTTGAAAGATTAGGAGGAATAATGTCAAGGTTAAGGTAGTTAAAAGTTTGGTCATACTAAATGTCAGAAGGAGATACTTCCAAACTACAAATGGTAAGGCCATAACTGATATATGAAGGTGTGATAAAATGATGGATGGTGACAAATAGTTTAGAGTCGATAGGTTGAGATGGGATTTGAGAATCAAGGGAAGCCATCGTATCCTAGAATTTGTTAGTAGATCAAGGAACTAACTAGATAAGGTAATGCTTGTATGATTCTAAGAGAATTCCACTTTAGTAAGACATCATTTTCACATTGATAAGATCTGTTGACTAGTTAACCACAAGATGGGAGTCACCAAAGACATTGATGGTCATAACTCCCAAGTCTAAATCAGTTTGGAGACCTATGACTAGGGATTCATACTCAACCATGTTATTGGTGCATTCAAAGTCAAGTTTAAAAGAAAAGGGAAGAAGTTCACCATCAAGGGGAATGAGAATAAATCTAGCACATCCACCACATTGGCATTTGGAGCCATAAAAAAATGGTCATTGGTATGTGGATTCCTCTTAAGAAAGAGTTGTGATAGACTCATCTAGAAAGGCAAGAGGAAGCGGTTGATTGTCTGGTAAAGGAGCTATGGCTAATTGATCAATGATGACTTACCCTTTAATGGAATTTTACTAAAGTAGCTCAAGATCAAACTCAACTAGGAGCATGAGAAATTTAGCCATATACTAGTTTTGGTATGGTTTAGAGTGCATGTACTTGAGTGGGTCATTGTTAGTGATGACATAGGTTTTGTGATTAAGAAGATAGTGACGAAGTTTGGAAGCCATAAAGACTAAGGTGAGGCAAAGTTTATTGGGATGAGTATATCGAGTCTCATATTCTATAGGTGTGAAGCTAATGTAATAGATGACTTTCTCTTTGTTCTGTTCATCATAGTGAGTGAGAATTACCCCTAAGGAATGGTCTATGACATATATATAAAGGTAAAAGTGTTGGTCTTCCCTTGGAGGGATGAGGACAGGTGGAGAGAGAAGGTACTCCTTGATTGAATCAAAGGCTTGTTGACAGTGCTTGGTCCACTTAAAAGAGTTGTCTTTCTTGAGTATATGGTGAAAGGGTTGACATCTATGTGATAATTGGGAGATGAAGTGATGGATGGACTGAAGTTTCTCATGTAGGCTATAGAGTTGCTTAAGGTTAGTAGGAGGCATCTCCAAAATTTCTCTGACTTTGGTAGGGGCTATTTCAATTCCTTGAAGAGAGATAATAAAGCCAAGTATCTTTCCTAATAAAACCCCAAAAATACATTTATTTGGGTTGATCCTGACATGATAATGGATTAGTTGGTCAAAGATGATTGCAAGAAGGGCTAGGTGATCCCTGCAGTGTTTGGATTTCCTAAAGAGACCATCCACATATTCTTGTATAATTTTATGGATGAGATCATGAAGTATGTAGGTCATGGCATGATGATAGGTTACTCTAACATTCTTCATACCAAAAGGCATGACCCTATAACAGAAGGTTCCCCATGGGGTGATAAAAGAAATTTTATGTTGATGTTTTGGAGTAATCAAGATCTGATTATATCTTAAGAAACCATCCATGAGAGATAACATCTCATGGCTAGCTATAAGATCAATAAGTTGGTCAATGTTCGGCAAAGGAAAGTCATCCTTTGGGAAAGTGAAGTTGAGTTCATGAAAATAAATGTAAAGGTGAAGTCCCCTTGTGGGTTTGGTGATAAAAACAATGTTAGAAACCCATTTTGGATAGTCGATGGGTTGGATGAAGTTGAAGGATAACAAACATTGAATTTATTTGACAAGGGCTATGTGAGGATGCATCCTATAAGGTTTTTACCAAACTATCTTAACCTCAAGATGGGTGACAATGTTGTGAAGGGAAATAGAAGGGTCAATTTCAAGCATATCCTGATAGGACTAAGAAAATGCTATGCTATGGTCATGAAGGAAAGAAGGGTAATCTTGTTATTCAATGGAATTTAAGGATTGGTCGATCTTGATGATACATGGGTTATTCTAAGTACCCAAGTTGACATCGATAGTGGATTCATTAAACATGGTTTGGTTCTCAGGAGGGAGAGATTTATGGATAGAATAATCCCTCACACTAAGGTAGGTGAGAATGGAATCATCATCTTGATGTTGGATGGTGTTGATGGTAGGATAATCTCTCTCTATCATTTCAGGATAGATGAGAGGAAGGGCTTTAGTTCAGCTATCCTTTTGATAGGTTAGGGAGTGAAAACTAATGGTATTAATAAAATAAAAGTTAGAGGGGATGATATCAAAATCTTTAGACTTCAAGGGAGATGGGTTTGGTGAGGATGGAACATCCTTGTCGATGGTGGAGATGGGTTTTGGTGAGTTAGGTTCTTCTGGTGGTATGAACACAAGGTCAAATAACTCATGAGGTTTTTGAGTTTTGATTATGGATAACATGTGAGGTCCTTGTTTATAAAGGCCTAGGCTAAACCCCTTCCAAGCACACTTATAAAGGTAAGCTTTGGCAAAGGTTAGTTTGTTGAGGTAAGAAAAATTGATGATGAATGGTCAGATGGATGAGGTAGTGGTGGAAGCAATAAGTGGATGATCAAGCCCCCCATAGATGAAATTTGTTTGATGGTTGGGGAGCCCAAAAAAGATGATGGTTCCAATGTTAGGATCATACGAAGGGTCATGTTTGAGGTTCCCATACTATTGTGGAGTATGGAAAGCATCCAAGTCTAAAAGATGATACTCCCCAAGGGAGAGACATTATAACATGGGTCCTAAGGGGTCCTCTATGATAATATAAGAGGAATAGATAGATGGGCTAGTTGAAGCTTCATCAATGGTATGGGTAGGAGTGTTAAGGGTTTTGGTTTGCATTGAGGTAGTGTTGTTAGTATTTGATGGGGAGGTGGACGAGGGAGGAATAAGAGCATCATTAGGCCAATATGTCATATTCTAAGAGGAAAAAGGACTAGGGTCATAATTGATGGCAACAACTTGACCTTCATGCTCAAATTTGACACATTGAGGTAAGGTAGAAGGTATGCACCTTATGGCATGGATCCAAGGATGTCCAAGTAAAACATTTTATTGAAACTTACCCTCTATAATGTAAAATAGTTTAGGAATGGTATGAGGTCCCAAGAGGATATGGGGGATAACTATCCCCAAGGTAGTTTCCATGGTATCATTGAAGGAGCAAAGGACTGATGTACTTTCTGCCATGATGTTCTTGGGTAGTTGAAGTTGGTCATAAGCATGGGAGGAGATAATGTTGATACTAGCTCCTTCATCAATCATCAACCTTTTGATGTGGTTTTGATTGATGTATGTGGTGATAAAGAGGGGAGGATCATAATCTTTAGGATGAAAAAGAGGTATTTCAAAATCCTAAAAGGTGACAAAGGCATAAAGTTGGAGGGCTCCAACAAAGGGTGTAAAAGGTTGAGGGTCATCTAGTTGAACCTCTATAGATTGTAGATCCTCTATCAGTGCTTGAAGATGGTGGGGTGAGATGTTAATTAGTTCATAAAGGCTCATATTCACCAGTGTCTGGTGAAGTTGTTTCAAGACTATCCGTTGGATGGATTCAGAAGGGTTGGAGGGAGAGGGTCCCAAGATAGACACTTTGGGTTTTGGTGGTAGCATAGGTGAGGGTAAAGGTGCTTGGGTTTGGTTGGTGGGCTAAGGGGTTGAAGGGTATGTTCATGGAATGGACACTTTGGATTTTCCCTTATCTTTTTATTGGGCCCAATCTTGAATAACCATATGAATAGTGTGGATGAGGTGATTTACTAGGTTTGATGGTTGCTTTAGTTCCTTCTACTTACTCTTTGGGGAGAGTGGGGGAGTGGGTAAATGTTGGATATGTTGGTTGGTAAGTGGGGTTGGTAATGGAGGTAATAAAGGTTCATCTAATAATATATCATCTTTATCATATAGGCTATGAACAAGTACCTGGAGAGATTTATAGTTCTTTGTGTCATGTTCAGGTGCCCTATGGTATGCACATATCAAGTTATCATTGAACCAAGAGGGTTTGGTATTGGAAGGGTAAAATGGTTTGATAGGTGGTGAGATAATGGAATAAGTTTGCAACAACCTTTATAGAATGGCTGAATAAGATTCATTCAAAGGTGTTGGAGGTGATGGGTTTATATTTTAGGGATGTAAGCCTTCTTAGAAGTGGTTTTCACCTTAGAAGTTGTAGGTGGTGGAAGGGTTTTAGTTGGTGGCTGGGATTGTTTAATTATGGTTGGTTTTGGGGTAAATGACTTGAAAGTGGAAGATTTAGATGATGAGGGATTGGATATAGGTGGGAAAGTAGAAGTAGATAGGTTAGCTAAGAATGATGGAGAACTAGATGGTTTGATGGGTTTAGGCATAGGTAGATAAAAATGGGATGGTTTATTAGAGGAAGAATAGGTAGTTAGGATGGTATAAGGATGGGGTCCCAAGATAGAAGGTAAGTGGGAAGGAGGTGGTATGGGTCTAGTCGAAATTAGAGGTTTGGGTAACTCTACCTTCTTAATGTATTTAGTTGGGGGTTTCTTTGGTGGAATAGATGGTTTTAAATCCAACTTCAAAGAGGGATGAGTATGGCTAGGTGTGGAAAGGATTCTTAGATTCTTGATAGGTTTGGTAAGAGAAGCATAGGGTGATTTGGTAATGTTAGATGGAGGTAGTTGGGATGGTTCACCTATGGTTTTGGAGGAAGAGGTGTTTAAGGAAATGGGTTTAGGTTGAGGATTCAAATTTGTTTTGGTAAGGGAGCCCAAGACAAGGACAAAAGGTGGCTCTATTAAAATTGGGTTGAGAAGTGAACTATAGACTTTGGACTAGTCTAGAAAAGGGCTTGTAGATGGGTTTGGTTCCCTGGTCATTGGTTTCAAAAATTAAGCCCCTAGGTGGAGGAGAGGGAATGGCTCCTTCATCTTTGTTTTTGATGGAATGTTTCAAAATTGGTTATTGGGTGAATAAGGTGATCTCTTATTTTGGGATGGTTTCCAAAGGGAGAATAGATGGTTCTATGATGGGGGAGGTAGGTGTGGTGTCCTCAATTGAAGGAATGATCATGGTTGTTTCCTTTGTTTAGGTGTCTAAAGGAATGGAGGGAAATTCTACCACTTCAATGGGTAGAGTGGAAGAATAAGAAAGGGTTAAAGCAAAGGTTGTCTCCTTTGGTATTTTCATCAAAGGAGAGGTAGTTAAAGCTGAAGTCTCACCAAGTGAAGAGAGAGGGGTGGTTGATTCCTTTTTTTGGGTATCCAAAGGAATGGAAGGTGAGTCCACTACTTTCATGAGTGAAATGGAGGAATAAGTGGTTGAGGTAATGGTTTTCTCAAAAATGGGCTCACTAATAACAATGTTGATTATTGTGCCTTATGAGAGTGAGATGATTCTGATTGTTTTTCATGGTGATGGGTAGAAGGAGCATGATTGGGAAAAGGTTTATGGAAGATGTCAAAGGAATTATTAGGTGTGTTGGGATTATCAAATGAAAATTCTCCACTATTAATTAAGCTTTGGACAAGACTTTTAAACGTATTTCACCTACTAATGTCATGTCTTATAACTCGATGAAAGGCACAATGGTCATTCTTGTTGTACCAATCAGGTATGGGACAAGAAGCATCAAATTGTTGGGGTGGTTTGATAGGTGGAAATTGGATGATGTTAACTTTGAATTTTTTTTCCAAAACTGAAGCATAAGACTCCCCTATGGGAGTACATTGTTTTGGAGGAGCTCAGCTTTGGTTTCAATTTTGTTGCTAGGAAGGGTTAGAAGAATTTGTCTGATGGGGTTGGTTGACAGTTGGTGGTGGAGTAATTTTTAGGAGCATTGAGTTTGTGGATGCTTTTGTTTTGGTATTAGGATGGTTGGGTTGGATAATGGTTTTGGTGGAGGGAGGGTCATTGGATTTAAAGTTAGAATTCTTATTCTGTAGTTTTAATTTTCCCTCATCAATGGCTCAATTTTCAAGTTTACATGCCATGGTGAATGCCTCATCAAAAGTTTTGAAAGTTTGAACTTGAAGAGTGGGGGAAATATGTTTGGCACAACTCCAAGAGAAGAGCTCAATCAACTTAGGTTGGGGTAAGGAGAAATAAAGTTGGTAATAAAAACCTTTTTAGATATATTTACTGAGAAATGCTCTAAAAATTTTGGACCAGTTGGGAGAAACAAAAGATGGAGTGCTTGGTGAGAGCACTATATAAATCAAGGGCTAGTCCTAATAAAGACATGGGGAAGGTACAAAGGAGGAGAGCATCATCATATGCAATCAAGTAGCAAGAATGATGAAATGCTCTTAAATATTGTTGGAAGTCGTCCTTGCCTTGGAACTTGGAAAACTTGGGTAATTCCCATTGAGGAGGATAAGAATAGATTGGAATGGATGGATGAATGGGTTCATTATAGATTTGACCATAGGACGAAAGGTTATGAGACCCATAAATAGATGACTTTAGGTTGGTCATTTTGTCCATTAACATCTTGACCAAATCTATTTAAGGTTGGGAAGCTACATAATTAGGTGGTAATCTTTGTTGAGGCTGGGTGGAAACAATGTATGGATAAGTGGTAAAGGGTTATGAAGAAGCCACATATTGGTAAGCGGTCATAGGAGGTTGGGATGGTGCCACATAAGGGTTTATTGAAACAAACGGTTGGGTGGAAGGTGCTATGAATCCTTGTGGGTTAGAAACATATTGGTAGGATGTCATGGGCACTTGTTGGGGGGCTGATATTGGTTGGTTCAGAGGTATGCTTGGGTTGGTGGATGGTGGTATGGATGTAGATTGGGTTGGAGGTATGAAAGTGCTAGTTGGTTGTTGGTGGGTAGTAACCCTAGTGCTACTAGGTGGAAGTGTCTGAGGTATGGAAAAACCAAAATCTGAAGTGGGGTAGAAATTGGTGGGTTGGTTGAACTAAGGAAATTGGTAGAAATAGGGGTAGAAGATACCCCCACGATAGAAGGAGTATATGTAACAAGAGGTAAAATTGATCCAATGTTGGAGGTATTGGTTAGGGTAGTAGGTGTTTGGTTATTGATTGGGATGTTGGATGGAGTTTTGGGAGTGGTAATAGGTGGGATATTGGAATAAGAAGAGGCTTCTATGAGCATGGGTTGGGTTGAGGTGGTACTCACTAGAAGATGGAGAGGCATACCATAAGGTGGATCAATAGAAGGAACTAAAGCAAGAGAGGTATGGTTAGATAAGGTGTTAAGGTAATGTTGAAAAGCCATGGGGTTGTTATCAAGGAAGGTAGAAAAATCTACATCACCCTCAACAACAACCTAAGGCCTGGTAGAAGGGGGAGAAAAATGAGCAGAACCCTCAATATTAGAAGTATACTCAATGGAGGAAGAAGAAAGTGGTTGTTGGTTGGTTTGATTCCTCAGCTATTGTCTAGTAAAGACCATCAGAGGAATAGAAAAAAAATAGTGAAACTCACAACTCAAACACAAAGCAAGCAAAAGGAAAAGATCTCAAGGAAATCAAACATACACTAAAGTGTGTTTAACAACTTAGGATTTTTTTAAAATCACTTTTGGCTTATGCCTTAGAAAGTGTGAAGAATATATTTAGTTTGTAGATCGGGTACTAAAGAGGAAATCTAAGGTTGATTTTAGGTTGTGTTTAGATTCTCAAAAGAGAAATTTGTATTGATATTCAGTACGTGACTTGATATTGGGGCCTACCCCCTTACTTCACACATCACAATGATAAGGGTGTCAAGTACTTAGCTAAAATATACTGAATTTCAGAGTTTATACTCAACCAGAGAGCTGAGTTGATTCTCCCCTTGGTAATGACCTCTAAGTAAGATTGTCAGAAAAAGGTAAGGTTTACCACTTGGTGATGAAATCCTATTCAGGCCTTGTCTCAAGTTTGTTTTGATGTGTTGATTGGTTATGTGGTTTGGCAAAAGTGTGTGATAACAAGAGTGAAAGCTACGATTAATTACTTCGCTTTTAAGTTACTAGATGAACTAAAACAAACAAGCAATCAATGTATATAAAAGGTTTATTTTAAGCCCAAAAGAAATTTAGATTTCTTTGGATGAGCATATAATAAAGGAAGAAAAATGGATGTTGGGTCCCACTAGGCATGCCAAAACATTTCTCTTAATTTTTGCTCATTTCTTAAATTGGAAGCAAGTAAGAAACTAGTAAAAGGGGTGTGAAAGAATACATGTTAAAAGTGCACATGTGATCTAGATGATGATGGGAACTCCTCTTTGGCTTGGAAGGAATAACCTGTAGATAAGAAAGACACTAGACAAGGGGTTGTAAGTAAGATAGTAGAGTGGACCACCTAGCGTGAGCTAGATTCAAGGAGCATATGCTTGCTAGGAGGCTATCAATCCACTGTTATGAACAATTAAGTTGATATAGATGAAAAGAAAGAATATTTACATTCAATAACATGAAAGTAAATGCATATAAGATGAAGAAAGTAAAATGTTTATTTAAATAAAATGACTAAATATAGCAGAAATGGGTCAATACTCATGCTAAGATAGTTTGAGTCAGTTTTAAAAAATCAGGGAAGGTTATATGAACAGGTTGAAACACAGGAAATAGGGTTTGGTTGGCGTTAAGGGGTTGAAAATAACTTCTTGATATTTTCTGCCACAGTGACCGTTAACGATTGGGTGAACCGTCGGTGATTGAGTAACCATCGATGGTTAAAGTGACCGTTGATGGTTGGGCTAACCATCGATGGTTGGGCTAACTGTCGGTGGTTGCCTGTGTATTTTTGGAAATGATCAGAAAAAAGAATTGCAGATTGGATAAATGGTTAATAGGGATTTCAGTATGGGTCTGGTCAGAGATGGGAAGCTAAGAGATAAGTCTGATCAGGTTAGGAGGGTTAGAAATGAAATAAAACAAAGAAACAAGTACAAAGTTACCTACAACTTGCTAGATTGATGATGGTGGAAAGCTGGAGCAATTTGCCCAAAGTGACAATACTTTAGCCTTGAGAGCAATTCGGACAGAGGTTCGGATCTCCATTGCTACTGCTTGATTGTTGAAGGAAGGCTGGATACCTATGTGCAAAAATATTTGATAGCTCGGACGTGGATCCTTTTCATCTCCTACTGTTCTCCTTTTATAGGATGAAGTTGCTAATTGGGTATGAGGAAGTTGATAATTAGATAGGAGGATAAAGTTGGTATTTACATTGCTTTGTAGTTGGTTGACATCTCATAAAGTGGACATACTAATTTGTGTCATGCTTATCTCATGCATAGTTAGAAATGCTTTTAAAGCAGGAGAAGCCTTGACCATCGATGGTCAGGGTAACTATCGGCAGTCAGATTAACTATTAGTAGTCGAGTGTCCAGAAAAAAAATGGGTAAAAATAAATTTAAAAAAAATGTTCAAAAATTTAATTAAGTGAGCTTAGTTAACTAGGTGGTCAACTAGCTTCAAGCTCTGATAGGGGTCCAAGGTATTTCAACATCTAAAACTGTCGTTGCAATTTTTGAATATCTACAAAAAGAAAAGAAAGATGCCCGCAATAAAAACGAATAACCATACCATTCACACTTGTGAATTTTGTTACATCGATATCAAACAAATGAGCTTCCCCTGCATTGGTAGCCTCCTTGTCTTCTTGACTTTTATCAAAATACTCGCTTTTGTTATTTTAAAAATTAAATAACAAACATAAAAGACTAATACAAATGTGGGAAAGGAGAGCGATGCAAGATGCGGTCGCTAACTTTTAGTGTTTTCTTGATTTGCCGTCACGTTCCCCGACAAAAGCCAGCCTGGACACCGTTCAAATGGCTCCTTATATCCAAATAAGGAATGGTTGCCCATTTCATCTGCTCATTAATACTAATATCTCTTCCCCATCACCACCACGTCTTCTATCAGATTCGCTGTCCTCGCCGCCCGAATTCATCGCACCGTCAAACAAATTCATCCTTCCTTTTTTTCTATATAAACGTTCTGTTTAAATCTGACTGACTGACTTATTTATTGCCTTAGAAGTCTTTAGTCGGAGTTGGAGGAGGAGCTCGAAATGGGCGACAGAGAACATAACAGAGACGGATACGAAGGAGAAGAAATAGGAATGGAAGTTGCTTCGAGCTGTAAGCATTTTCGTAGATTAACTCCTGAAGAGGAAGAAGTTATCCATATGCTGGAAGATGTAGAGGAGGAGCCAAATATTGTGGCTGACGAGGAGCTTCTCTGTGGCGTTATGAGGAGGCTGGAGGCAGAGATCACTTCCTCTTGTTGCTCTGCTGATAATATTCCGTTAACAGCGTCTGAGAATCGATCCTGCGTTGTCGAGGAGTCGCGAAAAGAGATGTGTTTCTTGGTGGGTGCGTCGGATGATGAGCTCGGCATACCGTCAGGCCCGTTTGTGAAGGAGGCGGCGTCTTGTGTTTCAGATGCTCGTGCGGAGGTGGCGGATATTCCTTGGTTTAGAAATGAGGGCGTTGTAGATTCGCTGTGGCATTTTGTAGATTATAACAGAAATTGGTTGGAATGGGTGGGTGATGAGTATATTCTGTATGAGGAGAGAGATTTTAGTTTGTTTGAGACATATAATGATTTCAGTGTATAATGTGTGGTCGGGATTACAATCAGTGGATTCTAAGGAATCGATGAGTATATTTTGAAATGCAAAGATGACATTAAAACAAAATCGCATGATGAGCATTACAGTTGGGTCATCCATAGCGTGATGTGTGACTTAAAAGCGGTTTCCGCACATGAGATTAAAGATTCTTAAAAATTTGTGGGTAAAATATTTGTACGGGTAAAAATGTGGTTTGATGAAGAATCTGTGTGTATGAGTATGAAAGTGATGAATTTATATTTAATGTGAAGATATTTATAATTTTGAAAATACCATTATTAGCACTACTAGATATAATTTTGAATAACACTTATAGAGTAAAATCAAGTGATTGACTTTAAATAAAAATCATGAATAATAAAAAATTGATATTTTAAAACTTAGAAGTCATTTGTAGAGAATTACATATCTAGAAAAGGAATTGTCTTTAACAAATCTCAAATCTTTAATCATAATTGTTGAAATTTTGATAGGGTTTGTTGATTAGGAGATAAATATCCAAATACAAAATTTAAACTTGGACACATAATGACAAAAAAACCCAAAATTTTCAGATCATAAATTGAAAAATAAAATAAACTTCAGTTTGTATTTGAAATTTAAACAGGGAAAAAGCTCAAATTTTGTATAATATAAATTAAAAAAATAAAATGATAAAACACATTCTTAGATCATTAAGGTGCAATCTTCAATTAGTCAAAGTAGGCTAAATAGGCCACATGCTTTTCCAAACGTTGTTGAATCAGTAGATATAGTGCCACACAAGCTATCACATCAAACAAAACTACCAAAGTGCTAAGCTAGCTAGCCAAAATGCCTTACCAAAAAGGAAAAATGCCTTTACAGCAAAACACAAACAACATAACTCTGATATGCCATCAATTAAACTGAAACACATTCAAAAAAAATAAAAAATTGATTAAAATAATAAATAAAATTAAAATAAACTAGTTTCAATTACAATGCTAGGAAATATTATTATTTATTACAATGATGCACAAAACACAACCACCAAGACACACATAAATCACTTCAGATTAACCTTTCCATCTGTGACAATGTAAATACCAACTCCTATAACCATCACAAACACAACAACCTTGATCTTTTTACTATAATTTTTGTTATGAAGGATCTACTCCATAAAACAAATTATAGGAATCATAATCAATTTTGAAATCTGTCGAAAATAACCACAACTCAAATTAAAAAAATCCTCTCTTAGATCTAATTACAATAACAAAAAACAATGTAAAAAGACTAAGCATGTCATAATAGAAAACCATATAAGCTCACATAGAGGCAAATCCTTGGTAGTAGAAACCCCAATTACATTTGATACAAAACCCTTATAACCAACACAAACATAATGCCCTTAACGTATTTGGTGTAATTTTTATTATGAAGGATCCACTCCATAGCAAAAATTACAAGAATCATACTTTGTTTTAAAATATCTCAAAAACAACCACAACCCAAATATAAAAAGCCTCTCATAGATCTGATCACAATAACAAAAAATAATGTAAAAAGACTAAGCATGTCACATGTTAAAACTCAATAAAGTTAAACAAAATGTTAAGATTCATCATTACAATGAACATTTTGGCCATAATAGAGAACCAAATAAGCTCCCATAGAGGCACATCCTTGGTAGTGGAAAAACCAGTTGCATTTGATACAAATTGCATAGCTACAGTTGTTGGTATTGGCTAACATGCAACTTCCTCCTCTATAGTTTAGATATGGGCCGTCCTAAAAAAAATGAACTATGTAAACATGAAAACACACTTGGATTCAATGAATGCAGACAAATGTGGCTTTTACAATATTAAACTTAGCAATATTTTTTACTTTTGGAATTGCAACAATGGATTTCAAACCAACATTTAATGAGGTCGTGAGATGTTAGTGTGGCATTTTGAAATCCAGTTTTAAGGTGCCATGACCAATTTTTAGCTAAAGAAAACATGCAGTCTAGATGCATGACAAATTCGGACCTAAATCAAAACTTGCATTTTATTTGGATTTTATTTTATTTTAATTTTTTAAAAGTACACGGAGGTAAATGAAACTTGCATTGTATACAACACACTTAAAAAATAATTCAGATACTATTCTATAAAAGAAGGTAATGGATTTTAAATAAATATTCGCTTTTTTACCCAAAAAATTTTTGAAAATACACTTAGCATTGAATAACAACTTCAACCGAAAAAAACTTGAAGAAACAGTTAGCTTTCAATGTCGAATAGGTACTTAACAACGAAGCATTTTAGGTTGTATCATACAATTAAAACTATGATTAGAATAATGGGATTATGTAAATTTTAGTAATTTGAAATTGAAATTATTATTTAAAAATTAATTGTAATGTGGGTTTAATATTTGCACTTTTACATAATATCACTTGACTTGAAATTTTTTATACAATTTTAATTGAGTTGAGAGTAAATGATATTTTTTGGGATCATATTAGTAAAATTTTCATTATAATTTTATTTAATTTTTATATAATCAAAATTTTTATATAATTAAATTGTGTAATTTTTTATAATGTAAAATTAAAATTGTCATTAAATTTAAAATTAATCTAATTTTTATAATTATACTTTCACACAATAATAGTATAATACAATATTAATATAATATATTAATATTAATGTAAATGTATAACATAATATCTTATAATAAAACAATATTATTTAAAATATTATTGATTTTATTTATACTAATTTTAAGATATTCATATTTAATTATGATCTAATGAGGTGCCTAAAAATCAAGCCATGATGATTTATCCTTCAAAATGTCATATTTGTCAATGCTAGTCAATATGTATAGGTGTATTATTTGCACATCCCTTTAAATGTCATGTGTGTGTACTTGCAATCTATGTTTTCTTACTTTACATATCAACTTTGATTTTTCACATGTTAGGACTTATTCTTACCATTTGTAGTTTGGGAAATCTTTGTCTCTATGAATTATAGTAACTTGTTCACCATGTTCAAATTTGGAACATTGACACATATTAAACTGAAGTTTTTTAATTTGATATATCTAAGGTTACTAGAGTAACATATTGTATGACCCATGATTAAGTATGTCATGGAATAAGTCTTGAACCATTTCTGAAACAACTTGGATTGTAAACAAGATAATACACGCAAGATTTATTTTCCTACACCATCATTATCTTGAACAATTGTTTAAGTATATATCAAATATTCATTGGAAAAGCTAAGATAATAAATAAATGTATCAGTCTGTAAAGTCAAACTTGAACCATTTTATACCATTATTCCTTGCTTCTCATTACAATTTATAAATGCTTTTATGAACAAAGTATCATTCGATGAACTATCATGTGAAATTTTAACTTCATCAAAAACCAATGTGAAGGTAATTTTTTTTATTGGTCAATAAAACTAATAAATTCATTAAATAGATGTATTATAATAGTATGATAGTTTATTGAAATTTTCCTTTTCAAATATAAGGATATTTGACTTCTCATGTTGTTAGTTGTTTTTATTTGGAAGAAATTCAGTAAAAATATTCAAATATTAATTCAAAGAGGCCACTTTCAAATAACGTACTTTGTGATAATTTTTTATGACAATGGATACACTTATAGATTGCAAATAATTATGTCTTGGAAAACATTTCAATTTCCAAAAGCATATTCATTTTTTTAAATTGGCACTATATATTTGTCAAAGTTAATTTTTAAAACAAAAGACTCTTTTTACCAATTTGTATATTGTCATTGCTTATTTAGTTATAATTATTGTGTTAATTCGCAAATATATTTTCATTATGAATATCATGTTTTTCAATTTCATAGATTATTCCTTAATTCTCATTACCATCTATAATTGCTCTTATAAATAAAGTATCATTTTATAAACTATCATGTGAAATTTTAACTTCGTCAAAAACTAATGGGAAAAAAGACTTTTTTTCTTTTATTGAGTCAATAACACTTATAAATCCATCAAATAAATGAGTTATAATTAAATGGAACTTTGCTGCAATTACTTTTTTCAACTATATGAATATTTGACTTCTCATGTTGGTTATTTTTCGTTTGGAAGAGGTTTGGTAAAAATATTCAAATATTAATTCAAAGAGACCACCTTCAAATAAAGTACTTTGTACTAAATTATTATGACAATGGATATACTTCTAGATTGCAAATACGTATGTTTTGGAAAACATGTTCATTTTAAAAAGTATATTCATTTTTTTACATTGACCCTATATATTTGTCAAACTTGGTTTTAATATAAAATACTCTTTTTGTTAATTTATATATTATTGTATTTATTTAATTCTACTTATTGTGTTAATTTTTTAATACATTTGCACTAGGAATAGTCTTTTTAAAATTTCATGTGTGTGTGTGAGAGAGAGAGCACGTGCACGCACACACACACACACACACACACAAACAAACACACACACACACACACACACACACACACTTGTTTGTATGTATGTATGTATGTATGTATATATGTATGTATGTATTTATGTATGTATGTATGTATGCATGCATGCATGTATGTATGTACACACACACAATATCAATATATATATATATATATATATATATATATATATATATATATATATATATATATATATATATATATATATATATATATATATATATAATGTAAAGTCTATAATATATAAATAGTTTGAAAACTTTTATATATATATATAAGTTTCAAACTATTTATATATCATAGACTTCACATTTTCTTTCTAGATTTCACCATTTGTAAAGGTAATTGTATTTTTCATTTAATTTAAATTATTTGAAGTAATTAAATTTGAAAAAAAAGATTACATTTAATCTAAATTTTTTTGTGTACTGTGAAAGCAAATTGTAATTTTGTTTCTATTTTCATTTTATTAAAATACTGATATTTATAAAATAAAATTATTTTTTTTGGTCACTGCTAATGTAATTTTGCTTTTATACAATAGGAAAACGATAAAAAGATAAAGATAATACAAAAAAGAAAAAAACTCATAAAATTTTAATAGATGTCGAAACATACAAACAACAATCAGAGAAATTGATTTTAAACATTGATGATGCTCTAGAAAATAGTCATATTTTCAAATTTAGTTTAAAATATAATGTAGATGCTTTTCTTTTTGATACATTTAAGTTTTATAAAAAAATTAATTACACATCAAATGAATTATGAAATAAAATGACATATTACTTCATATCATGTTTAAATAATAGAGATTCAGATGTATTATACTGATATAAACATGAAATGCATCATGACATGCTTTATGATTTACATGAAATATAAGACAAAGACACATACTCAAAATGAGACTTTCTGCAAATAACAACACAAAGTTAAGTGAAATTGGCCTATGGGATGATAAATTTTACACCTAATGGATATCAAAATGGTTAAACATATCAATTTTCATATGGTCATTGACACAGAAAAATACTTACACTTTAACAAAGAGTAATTGAATCCATAATATTCAATATTATTCCATGATAATAACCCTATTTCTAGGCACTATGAACCCTTGTTACGTAAAAGAACCATTACAAAAACTATTCCAATTGAATAATTAAATTTATTAAATACATGTACAAAACTTGCACATGAATGGAAATCTATTGCAACTAAAATAAAAAACTATAACCTTTACATAACAAGTCCATTTGCCAATAATTTTGGTGAAAACTTATTTAATGTAATAAGTCTATTAACATAAAATGAATTCAATGTGAAATCTCTTAGATTCTATATGGAAAAAATACTTTACACAATGGATAAATATGCAATGTATTGTGTGCAATTATTTAAATTAGAATTAACCAAAAACAAATAGTGGAAAAATTTCAAACTAGAAAGAACATATTCATATGAATGAAATGTCATATGAAAAAATAATATAGAAGGTGGCAATTTATGCTTGTTTTGGCTTTCAAATATTTTAGAAAAATAAATTCAAAAATAGTTGGTAAAAATTAAAAAAAAATATTCAAAGTATATAGAAATTACTCACATCCAAAAAAAATATGCAACATAATTGTATTTGAAATAGATACAATGCATATCCACTATGAGCCCTTACAAACAATGTGTGAACAACCAATTCTAGGGCATTTGTCTTATGTGTCTTTGCATTTAGTAAAAAAAGGTGCTTGTCAAATTCAAATAAAATGGACAAAACTAATGCCATGTATCCTGAAACAAATGCAAAAAAAGGTATTATAAATCTATTTTCATGTAAAAAATAAATAGTTAAAAAAAGAGAAAAATAACCTAGTAAATTAAAAAAAACACATTGCATTGCTTAAAGAAAAGAAATTTGTCAACAAAGAAGAATGTCATACAATATATACTAAAATAATAAAAAAAGTGTTAATATGAACATTGAACGAATTTTGATGCTTATAACAACAACAACAAAAAATAATGTGATTGAAAAATAGTGCACAATACAATGTAATACAAATATATATATATATATATATATATATATATATATATATATATATATATCATTGCACTGTTTAAAAGCAAAAATTTGCATAGTGAAAACCAAAAAAAAATTAAAATTAAAATTAAAATTAAAAATGATAAAATAGAAAAGACAATTAAAACATACTTACAAGCAATTAAAGATACACCTACTAATGCTTGTCCAATTTGTGAGTGTTTACATTTAAAAAAGACCTAATTAACATTGACAACACTATTATTGACATTTTTTCTTTGATTAATATTGACTCATAATTTCAACCCAAAAAAAATTGGATAACACATATGGAAACAATGAAAAAGTGCACTTAAAAATGAAAAAAATCCCATGTTTATTACTCACTTTTAAATAAGAAGAAACAAATCTATAGAAATAGTTCAAAAGCTAAGTTTTGTAGAAGAAAGATTGGTTTATATGTGCATGGGTTTTTAACAAATAAAATAACTTGGATATAAAAAGATACAAATAGAACTAATTGAAATAATTATAAATATTTCTATTGATTTTGACCATATTAAAAAGTAATACTATTAAAATTATAAATAAACCTTAAACAATTATAATTAAAATAAAATAAAAATTGAAGTATGAAAATGCATATGTAAGAGGAAATATTAGACCCACATATGTGATGAATGTATTAATTGAATTATACAAAAATGTAATTATACATGCAAAAAAAGTTACAATTAAAAAAAATTAGTATCATACACTTGAAAATGAAATTAGAAAAATAAAAAATGATATTGACAATTTATAAGACATTGATGAGAGATTAATTGAAAATCAAATAGAATGAATTACAAAATTAATTATACATGGAATTGTAATTGCACATTCAATAAAAGACTTTTAAGAAAATATTCTTTAAATTTGTCATTTGAAGGTTTAAAACAATTAGGTATTTTTCAAGATAATTTTTTAGAATAAATGAACTTTCCAACTTTGTATTATGATCGTAACTATTTTGATGATATAAAAAAATAATTTTTCATATCAAAAAATAGAAAAATAAAAACTTTTACATGAAAACAATGATATTGCAATGTATATTACAATTTTTTTTCAAATTAATTACAATTATTATGTAACAAGTTTGTAATTGTGCATGGATATACATACAAAAAGGTGAATTGAAAAGGAAAAAAATTATGCAAAAGATATTAAAAACAAATCAAACATAATATTTTTTTGAAATCTTTAATAACTTTTGAATCTTCAAAAAACATTCAAATTATTGGTGTAGATATTTGTCCCACTGGGTTTTGTCTATATGGTCTGTTTTAGCTTGCTTAGATTATTTTAGCTCATTAGTAAAAGTTTATCCCACATGCATGAGTTGTTGTAACATGTCTAATTTTTTACCTATAAATGTACCTTTCATAATGTTTTTAATATTAATACAAAATAATCTTTCTACAACCTCTCTTTGTTGAAATTAGTTTATTTATCATGAGGATTTTAAGATTTTATGTAGGTTCTCCATACAGGTTCACTATATAAGGTTCATTGTTCAGTGGATCTTGCAATCATCTAACATGGTATAAGAACCATTCTAACAATTATTTTCTATTCGAATCTTGGTGGGATCTGTTCATTATATTCCTATTGTTTTCTTGATTTCAAGTTTTTGAGGGTTTTCAAAATATGAGTTCAAATTTAAATTTTAGATGTTTGACCTAGTTATAAAGTAAGTGCACAAAGTTGGGAGGACAAAAAGATGCCTACCTATGGACATGGTTTTCTTAAAATTTAAAAAAATTTAAATTTTTGTAGATAATTTGAAATATCTAAAGTCCAAATTTGAAGATGGTGTAAGATCATGAAATGTATCATTTCGAGTCTAGTTTCCAAAATGCTATTTTTTTTAAAGAAATGGTTAAGTGTAACTACGTCAAACATCTAAAATTTGAATAAAAATTCTTATTTTTTTAATAAAATATAGTAGATATATAGTCTACAGTGCATCATTTTTTTAGTAGCATTTAATATTATTTGAAACACTTTAGTAAAAATTTAGATAAGATCCTCTAGTTTGTGACCTATTTTTTTTATATTTTTTCATTGAACACTATTTTTAATAAATTTTGAAAGTAAATAGATCTTGAAAACTGATAAAAATAAATAAAAATCGATAGCCTCCCATGCGATGCACCTCACTGAAAATCAATTTTTTTAATATGTGTAGAATTAGACGTAATTTGTGACCATATAACTTGTTTTGTACTTAGATCAGCTAAATACCAATTACATGAAAATCAAAATTAGTTTTTTTAATATGTGTAGAATTAGGCCTAATTTGTGACCATATAACTTGTTTTACACTTGGATCAACTAAATACCAATTACATGAAATTGTATAGGTATGTATGTTTGTGGCATGTAGTGGCCTAAAAAAGGTATAGTTAGAAGTCAACATAGTTTGAAACCTTACGTTAATCCAAAAAATAAAAAAAATATATTTTTGAAAATAAGAGAGTGTGCTTGTCATGATTATATTAAGTTTTTGAATTTTACCATTGAAATTTATAGTGTATTTATTGATCGAAGTTGAATTTTGTTGTTTTTATCATAACTCTTAGACTCGGCTATAGAGTGACAGGTCCAAGCCATTTCTCAGCCAAAATACATGGTGTTTGAATTCAAATTTAAATAGTGTGATCATGTTAATGCATAATGCAATCACCTTAGTAATGTGATCATGTTTATGTATAACACAACTACCTTAGTAGCACGATCACATTAATAGATAATGCGATTATGTTTAGATAATGCAATCATGTTAATAGATAATGTGATGACGTTAATAGATAAAAAAATCATTTTAATAGATAAAATGATCACATTAATAGATAACACAATCGCATTACTATTTTTTTTCACATAAAAGTATGTGAACATGCATATGAAGCCAATCTTGACCTGAAGCTTATATTTACCACTCTAAATGTTAAGTATATAACACGATCATGTGAAGCCAATGTTGTTACATTTATTTCTTTATACTTTAAATTTATTTTAGTATATATAATAAATTAAGGTTACTCTACATATGATAGAGTTGGTATCACAACTGCATGCTTTACGGTGTAAAAAATATTTTTTCAAAATCCAATCTGGTCAGTACTTAGGCATTTTCAGATTCTAAATATTAAACTTAAGAATTTTAGTACATAACTTTTGCAATTGATATTCATTTTTAGTAAACATATAGTTATTTTTAGGTTGTTATGCCTTTCGAATTGATTCCTAAGATTTATAGGAATCCTAGATTTGTAAAAATTGAAGTTTGAAAACTAATCACTTTGAACTTGATCTAAAGTGGTGTGATTGGGCTAGTGTAGGTCACATTGATGGCCTACACACATCAAATGACCATTTTGTGTTAATTTTACTTGTTCATCATCCCTCCCTTATCCCCGATCACTTCTTACCCATCTCTCATTACCCTTAATCACTCTCTCATCATTTCTCATTGTATCAAATCACTCCCTCATCGACTCTCACTATCATTAGTCATCTCCAATTAGTTCTTTATCATCCATAATCATACCTCTATTGACCCTCACTATCCCTCATGATCCCTAATCATTCCTTCCCCATCCTTCATCATCTCTGATCATTTTTCTTCATCATCTCTAATCACTTTATCATCCCTATTCACTCCCTCCTCATTCCTCCTCATCCCTAATCACTCCCTCATTTACCTTCATTATCCCTTATCATTTCTAATCACTCAAGATTATCATCCCTAATCACTCTTCATTGACTATCACCATCCCTCATCATCCTTAATCACTCCCTCCTCATCCCTCATAATTTCTAATCAGTCTTTCCTCATCCCTCATCATCACTAATCACTCTCTTATTGACCCACAACATCCCTCATTATCCCTAATTGCTCCCTTATCATTTGACATAAGTATATACTCTAAAGATATATTTGATTCCAATCATATGTTATTTAATACATTATAATAGAAATTAAATCTTTTTTAGGACTTGTTGTGATGTCAATACCCATTTGTGATAGTCAATTTTATTAATGAATGAATTGGATGATCTTCTAAATTTATAGTCAAGTAACATAAGTACTAATACAAAATAGACTTTGAATTTTAGTTCATCAAATTATCTTTGTTGTGCAGTTGACTAGATGAAACTTTATTCATTTCAATTTTGGTAGATTGGTTCAAAGGATAAAAATTAAACACAAATCTCTTGTATAATTTTCTAATTCTGAGAAGATTTAAATTAGATGCAAAGTTATTTAGTTTTTCCCATTCTTGTATTACTTAAATCTTGGTCAAGTTCACAAATGCACTCCTTGTGTGTGGAATGTATCCCAAATATTTTATCTCATGCATGAAAAATGAATATTTATTCATGTTATCATAATTTGTTTTTTTTACAAAAATGTAAAACACTAGTTCAACATGGTATAGATGATCATCCCATGTTTTCTAAATATTAAGATGTCATCAAGGTAGATTAAAAAAATGACAGGTAAAGTGCCTGAGAATGTCATTGAGCATCTAAACGAATGAATTTGCTATATGAGTTAACCTAAAAGTCACAACCAATTAGTCAATCAATCCTTCCTTTGTTTTTAAGACTATATTCCAAATGTCTAGAGGTTCAACATGAATAGGATGAAACCCAAACTTAAGATCAATTTTGAAAAAAAAAATCCACACCATGGATATGGCAAAAAAATGCCTTAATATTTAGATGAGGATAATAGTTCTTCATTTTAATCTTGTTAATATTTTTTTAATTGATTCACAACTTTGGCACAAGCACAATTGGACTTCTACAAGGCAATGATTTGGGCATGATGTGTCCATTATCCATGATTTCATGGATCTACCACTTGATCTATTCATTCTATAGAAATGATATGACGTATAAAGAATTTTAAGGTAGAGGTACTTAAAGGATCAAATAAATAGTATTGTTTAGTGTACAATATTGTTTAGTTTTTGAATCATATTGAATCTATGAATCCTGGTCGGAGGAGAGATGGGTAGCTCCATCTGTGGGAACTTGTTCTATAGAGGGGGCCTCAACCACCCCTCCCCCACCACCACTATCTCTGCTTCTATCAAATCCTCTTGGAGGATATGGTCAGTGAGAGCGATGAGATGAGTTCCTCCAACTTTGAGGTCTTTGACTGTGATAGAAGTGGCACTTCGTCGTGCACCCATGACCCCTTGGAGGAGAGTGGTGAAGGAGAGGATCACATGGCTCATGATTGGCTGCAAAAGGAGCATTCCCCCCAATGGTCTCTGAAGAGATATAGATGATGAAACTCAAGTTGGACCTTGTTCGTTAGATTTCTGAATCTAAAGGGTAACATGAACAGTCACAATAGCTTTATTAATTACAGATTTTTTTCCATAGTCTTAGTATTAAAACATGCTTGATTTTTAGATTTTCAAATCTAAAATAAAATATTAGTATGGAAAATCTATCAAAATTTGTTATATCTTGTAGGTAACATGGTAGATTCCTCCAAGGGAGGCATTTTCCAAGTGAACATTTTAGACCTGAAGGGTTTGAAAAGGGTATGAATCCATCTCCATGTTGATTGGGCATGAGGGTAAAACCAAAATAGATGCTTGATAGTTTTTGGGTAATGACAGGTCAGGCAACTGGGATTTAGCACTTCCATGTGTTTGAGCCTATTTTCCATGGGTAGACCTTAGTAAATGATACACCAAAGGAAGTGTGCTTTTTTGGGCTCAATACAAGCCACCCAAATGTTGTCAAATCTTTGAGCCCAAACTTGATGGAAGGATTGGGGAGAACATTAGTAGTTAAGAGCCTATGTGTCAACATAATGATGGGATAACAAATTGTAGCCTAGCTGAGGTGAATATCGATGAAATGATGTGGCTATAGGCCAAGACCAATTTTTACACCACGGCGTGAAAGAGGAAACTCCAATCTTATGCAAGTATTCATTTGGTATGGAACTTTGTAATTCAGAAATAGATTTTGCATCTTCCTTATTAAGAAGGAATTTGGCCTTTAGCATAGTCCAAGAAAGCAAATCCCTAGAGGCCTTACAAAATAGATCATCAATCGTAAGAATACTTTTTTTAAATAACCTCAAGCTTTTGATCTAAGGGACCATGGAAAAAGGGACATTGTGGCAAGTCAATTGAGGAGACCACCATAATGATTGGGAGTTTAGAGAAAGACCACTTATAAACCCATCCCCCACCCAAATAAGGTGAGGTTTGAGATTTTTCCAAGCTTTCTAAATACTGTGTATGACAAACATGCCCCCTACTTTGATAGACACTGACGATATAAGCATGTTGTGAAAGCCTATGCCTTACTAGGGTTTTCCTCCAAGCAAACAACTTTGAGAAATGTAATGCCTCAGCAAAAAAATTCAAGTTTCATCACCTTCCAAACTTCTAATGATCCATGTATTCTAAAGTGCTCACTACTACTCATGTACTATTCATCTTGTTGGGCTCCATCAAATACATCCTTTACTTACAAAAATTCAAAAAATATAATAATAATATGTAATATTGATATAAATATTCGAAAATTTTTGGTTTCTTTTTTTTTTTTTTTTTTTTAAATTGTCACATATAAATTTGTAGATTTTATTGATCGTATATGTCTATGATCCATTTTTAACTTACCCTCTAATTTATATTTATGATGAAAATGAAAGT
>JARHVA010001390.1:940000-967500 GCA_037957365.1 Torreya grandis
ATGCACAATCATGAAATCATACACAAAGGAGATGGGTAGATGTCCAAGGCATACTTGAATAGAAGTGACATAGAGCCCAAGAACAATGGCATATTCAAATGCCCTGGAATAGAAGAAGCATAGGAAACACAATCAAGACTAAACTAGGAAAGATATAAATGAAAGTATGTATGAATTTAGTACAAATATGTGTAAATGGTAGGATGTACATATGCTAAGTCTAACTAGTGATAGTTGACAAAAAATCTAAGTATGAGTAGTTGTAGCCTAAATATTGGATTCTTTCTATATTACTATTTTTAGTAATAAAAACCCAAAATATAAAATAACATCAAATAGAGATGATAATTAGATGCTTGTAATGAGATTACTTACCATCACTTTACCTCTTGTAGCCCCCCTCCAAGATTTTTAAAATGCAAAATATGTTAGATGTTTGGATTGCTTGATTGTGCTTAACAATGGCTTCAAATAGACTTTTGGATTGATAATGGATTTTGACAAGGGCTATATGAATGCAATAAGGATGGTTATGGATGCAAGATGGCTTCAAACTTGTATGTTTCCTAGTTTGAAGTCAATTTTTCATGGAGGTATTGGCTTGTTTATATAGCCATGAAAAGGAAAATCAATGGCTCAAATTTAATTTAATAAGGTATGGGTGGTTATAACTTCATTGTAGTAGGAAAAATAAATTTGGATGTCTTTCATTAGGGGAGGTTATCCTATTAATAATAGTGACATGTTTGACATAGATGGACTCATCTCCAAGACTAAGGAGAAGCTGATGGCCCATGAAGAACATCAAACACCCTATCACTCATCTTATCTTCCCTCATTCACCCCATGTCAAACTCATGTTGAGCTTCCCATAATCAATCATAATCCCTCATCAAGTGATTTTTTGAGTAATCAAGGTCCTTCCCAATTCTTCTCAACGTTCCCCTTATGGAAATTTATCCAAGGGAGAGTCTAATAAGAAAGAGAGGTTAGTTCTGAAAAAATAATCACTATGAGCAATCTATGTTTGATTTTAATGTCTCCCTTACTAGGAGGATTGAAGCTGGAGATAAACATCTATACCAGATATTTGCAGCTATAAAGGTAACACCACCTTAATTGCACATACCTCCTTTCACTCATCAAGCCACAATGCATAGTGTGCAATAAAATCATAAGCCCAAGTTTCCATCTTGGAGTCAAGTCATGCAGTCAAGCAAACCCAAAGACACTCAATCCCCATCTCTCACTCTTCAAGAATATAAGTCTTTCCCTCATGGATATCCATCCAAAGTGATATGCAGAAGAAGGAAGAAGTGATGATTGTTGAAGAAAAGCAATTATATGAAAGGAATGAGGTATATATTTCATCTCTCTTGGAGTCACTCTAAGGATCTTCTATGACACTTATGGAGAGAGAACCCATTATTGAAGAGGTAAACATTTAAATTCATATCAAACTAGTATTTGATGATGATGATGATGATTTGGATGATCTTGATGAGGAAATGGATCTTGGGACACCTCGTAGTAATAACAAACATGATTCATTCTTCCATAATGTCAGAAAATATGAGTTATAGGAACAAGTGAATGTAGAATATGAGATCTATGAAGAATAATTTTTAGATGTGTCATAGAAGGTCATTTTTCAAGAGCCTCTTGATCACATACTAGCTGTCCCACATCAAGATGTTTCTCAAGAACTTGTAGAATTGACCATTGATGAGTGCAACCCAGCTAAGGAAGATAAACATCAAGGTAATGAAAAGGATTTTTGGCAGCAGTATATGGATATTTGCAAAGAATATCAAGCTATTCAAGGTCTTACACTTCCTATTGAAGATATTAAAGACCAATCAACTAGTAAAGTTGGCTCACAAGAAGAGAAAGTACATGAAGATGAGAGGGATGGATAAGTGTTTGTTGATCTAATACCTTAGATCATTGCTCCTGAGCACAAATCAAATGAAGAGGTTTTATCATTCAACATGTTTAAAGAAATACAAGATGTTAATCATGAAGACCTTAACAAGTCCTTTGTTCATAAGGAGTAAAATGGAAGATACATCAGATCATTGGTAGCCAATGAATGAAGAAGAATTTGTAGCATTCTTTCAAAATAAAAGGATCTGGGAGGAGGATGATTGGGTCTTGCGTTCATACCCTCAATCTATGCAATTCAAAATGAAATTTGGGATCCTAGTTTTATCATCAAAGAGACATGAGCATACAATTTCTCTTTGCTATAGAAGAGAGCTATCAAGAGATGCAAATTATATTTCAAGGTTCCATGATGAAAAATCTAGCTTTTCATTTGATCCTGGAGGAAAGCATCTTTCTACAGGTTAGTTTTTTTAGGTTTGCTTTGTTTCAATAAGCAATTATCATAAGTAGTAGTCTGCTTCCATTTTCTCTTATTTTCCCTATTTCTTTAGGTTAGTTGTCCTTACTTTACGTTTGTTTCCCTATTTTATGTCTATTTCCTTTCTTCTTTTGTTGGGTGTTATCCTTTCAATCAGAGGTTGCTTGCAACCAAGGTTCAAATTTATCATTATTTTATGAGTGCAAGAAGTTATGAATGGTCTGGGTTCTCAACCATAACAGGCATGGTTCACATCAAAGTCACCAAAAATGTTCACATTTTGGCCTCACAATACAAATGTCAACCCTTATCATTCAAAAATCTTGATGATCTTTACTTCAGGTTGCTTTTGACACCTCATAACGCCCTTATTTAAGAGAAAAAATGACTAACATAAGACTAGAGGAACCAAAACATCATAGCATGCCATTATAGGGACAATTTACCAATTTAGGACATGTTCAGGGATGCCAATTTAAGGCCTCAATAATTAACCATTCACTTTCAATAATATCAATGGGATCTAGACATTAAATATAGGGATGCCAAGTGGTGAAACAATGTTCCATCAAGCTAGCAGATCGATGGCACGCAGACATCTAACTAAGTCAAAAAGTCAAGAAATATTTATGGTGCATGTTCATGAGTAAAAGTTGAGATCAATGATCTGCATCAAATATTGGGACAAATATCAATGGTGCACATTCAATCATGTCACAAAGATCTAATGGTACAATTAAGGTTAACAAGACAATAGATCTTAAGATTAAATGTAAATGTGCCAAGTATCTCAATCATGTCAAATTTTGAGTAGATCAACGGTGTGGATCAAAGGTATAAAAGTCAATGGACTCAGAATAAATGTGAGGTCGACATGTGGCATAAGCACGTTCAAAGTGGTGTGAGCATTCAGAACTTGTAGACCTTATTAATTAAGATTGAAGTAGTGTTTTACAACTATGTTCATGGTATTTTGCTTCCATAAATGCTCAGAGGCAAAAATATGTCTTTCTAGGCCTAATAGAGATCAAAGATGGGCAACTAGTTGTTAAAATGAGATCAAGCAACCTGTGTATCTCCATTGCAATTACGGCTATATGAAAACAAATAAATGGGATTGGTTTTCATCTATAGTAAATCTATGATCAGGTTTGAAATAGGGTGGAATACATGTGATTATAAAGAGGTGTCTTATCTTTTGACATAATCTTAGCATCGCTAAGTAGGTACTTATAGCTGCTCATGGTAGTTATAGTCATGGCTTTGTTAGGTGCTTGAATATGATGATTTTATCCTTAAAATGAAGTTAATTAATGTATAGGATCTCAAAAAGGATTCATGCGATGGGGGTGGTTGTTTTCTATAGTGGCCTTGACCTTCATGATCCATCCTTCCACGCCAGGAAAAGACATAATGGCATTAATGTAGGGAAGGGCTCGATGAAGTTTTAAGTGTCTATTATGACTGATTTCAATGGTAATCTTGACCTTGATCATTATGATCCCTTCTCTACTCTCCCATGCATTCCCTCCCCTCTCTCTCTCATCCCATTCTACTATAAATTCAAGCTTTGATCTCTTGATTTTCATCTCTCTCTTAGGCATGACTAGACTCTACCAAGATTAATGTTTGTAACCTCCTAAGATAAATAGATGACTATTTTTAGATTTCATTATTTTGATATAGTGTGTTAATGTCAGTTTGATTTACATATGTGGTAGAAATTTCTCCCTTATTAATTCCTAATCTCATCTAGCTACTAGTTTATCTTGTTAAGCAAGTCATGTTTAGTGTTTAATGTCATTTGATTGAAGCTAAAAAGTGGATACATTGACTGGGTAGTGCCTTGAAATAGGCCTTTCCATCACTTACCTTAGGTTTTGATTACTTGGTGAACCTCTGCATGAAATATTAATGCATAACAAACATTTGGAACTGTAGATTCAGTCTGTTGCTTATCTCATGAGTATTTTTATAAGTTCAAATAGAGTGGATGAGTAATCAATTTAGGTGCATCACCAACATTAGCTTAGATTTCCATTTTAGTTATCTTTCTCTCCCTTTTCACCCCAATAATTAGTAGGTTTTAGGGGAAATGAGCTCAATGATACATCAGAGGAGCTATCCTTGTTAAAAATCTTATAGGTTTGGCCCAAGATTAAATAACCCATAGTGTAGGGTCATTCCCATGTTGGATTAGATTTGAGTAGAGGACCTGAATAATCCTTTGATCAGCTAGGGTGAAATCTAAGTCTCAAATTTTTTTTATCATGCTCAATGGGACCCAATTTTATCTATTGAAGCAAATTTGTAACACATTCATCTTCAAAACCACTTTACAATACTTCTTGGTCCTTATCTTAGAGGTAAGAGGCATATTATTGTTCATGGTTTCAATTAACTTCATGTTTTCTAGGCTATAGCTGCTTATAGAGGAGAATTCTATCTTTCCTCTCTCTATCAACCCTACCATGATCCATATCAATCTTATGATGAGCATCACTAACCATATATAGAGCCTCACCAGTAGCATGAGGACCTATATCAGTCATACATGCAGGAGTACTGCCCTAATCCTCCCTATGAACATCTAATCCATCATAATATTTCCCCTCCCCAATCCTATGATGATACCCCTTATTACCAACATCATCAAACCTATTATGAGTCTCATCTACCACTCTATAACATGGTTACCATCTCGATAAGTCATGGTAAAATCATGACATTTTTGAACGGCCTACTCATACCCCAAGCCATTCCTTATCTAGCCTTAAGCAAACTCTATTGGACCAAGAAAATAATATGATAAAAATTGTTTATTTGAGTAGGGGTCTAGGAATAGCTAGTTTAGTAGGGTGGTATATGAGTAGGTTAATAAAATGTATTTTTAAATTTGCAAGTGGATTAATGGGTAGGTTGGTAAGTAAGTAGGCTTAGTTATTAGTCTAATGAGGATGATTAATTAGTTGTAAGGGTAGAATAAAAATTGTGGGATGTAGGGAATATGAAATAAGGTGTTAATTAATTAGCTATGAAATATAGTTATTGATGAAATTAATGGAATAAGTATAATTATTAGGGTGAGAAGATTTAGGGGCATACATTTTGCCCCTCATTTAAAGGGCATTGTGAGTAGATTAAGTTGAAGGAGTAATGGTCTTTCAAAGAAAAAGTATTTCATGGATGAATGTTAGTAGATGATGTTAGGGGATATGATGACCCCTTGAGGGGACATGCAGGAAAAAATGAGATGGATGGCCACTCAAAAGAATAAATGAGGAGTGGGATGCTAAATATTGAGATAGATGATAAAGAAGATGAATCCAAATTGAGCATTGAGCTACAAAATAATGATTCCTTTAAAAAATACATATGCATAGGGAGTGGAAATAATGATGTCATGGTTGTCGACACATCCCAATGGGTAATCAACCATAACATGATGATGATAAGATAAAAAACAACCAAATTTTGATGTATCCAAAGCAAAGATGCATGCAAGAGAGAGTTATAGGCTAGGATAATAATGATTTTATGAGATTAATGATGAGCATAGCTCAAATCAAAAGCTGAGTGATATGATGAAGGAGATGAAAATGAAGAATGATGGGATCAAATGCGATTAATAGTGATGGTGCCCCTAGCAAGGACACATGCAAGGGAGTAAGAGATAATAATAGATTTATGATCCTAGTTATGCCTTGATTGAGGGAGGAATGTTAAATAATGAATTCATCAATTAATTATAATGGATGATACAAATATTGTGACTTTTTGGTCCTAATCGATAGGTATAGGTGATTGATGAAAATATTAAGGAGATAATTATAGGGATGGTGATTGATCAATAAATGGATTGATATTATATCTCAAAGATTTGACTAATGTAGGACTTTAGGATGATGAAAGATAAGATAAATGTGATAATGAATGATGGGGAAAGAGGAGATAGTGGTTGATCTATCCTTGGGCACTGAAGAGTGGCCAAGTGATACCTACATAGTCTGAAAAGACCTTAGGCTGATGCATGACTTACTCGAAGATAAATAAAAATTGATGGAGTATAAGATGATGATGATGATGATGATGATGATGATGATGATGATGATGATGATGATGATGATGATGATGATGATTAGTGATTAGAGGATATGACTCAGATGAGATGAGGATAAAAGATCGGATGTTAGGTGAATGGGTTGAGATGATTAAATTAGTGATGGGAATAAGGATGATTAGATAAATGATGAGGGTGTAGATGATAAAGCCATCATAGTTGTCATAAGTCTCATCATAGTCTAAGTAATCTAATAAATATATCATTTGGTAGTTTGCCCCATGATATTGTAGACATCCAATTCCTAACACCATTTGTGTTGAAATTGTCAATCTTACTCAAATTGCACTCAAATTCACATTTTAGGTCAAAATCCATAAAACATGCTAAATGGTTCAAACTTTTCCCTTACAAGTGCTATTTTAGGTCAAAGTATCCCTAAATAGTGTAATGCATTTTATGCACCAACTAACTTTGATCAGATCATTTTGAGTCAAAATGATCATTTCACCATTTAGTGCTCTGGATCACTCTTTTCTTCTCATTCAGTGGTACACATCATGTACATTTGTTATTTTCTATTGACAACATCCTAAATTTGAATATGATTCTAATGCATCTAATGTCACCTTCTAATTCTTCTTGAGTCAAATTACAACCTAAGAGTATGACTTTTTGACCGTTTTGATTAGTTGATGACCAATTTTTAAATAATTGCACAAATGTTGATTAACCTTGTTTAAGGCTAATTAATCCAAATCAAGGGCTTAAGTGGATTTTCCATGAGAGTTGTTTAATATTTCTTTTTTAAAATTGTCTCTTATTATCTGCATCACCTAGTGACATCATCTATGGGGTGGCATCCATCAAGCCATAAGTGCATAAAAATATTAGGATTATGGGTCACCCGTGCCTAATTAATGTCACCCATGCCTTTTTAATTCCCCTTCTTCCAAGGTCATCTTGAGGAGAATTATATATTTAATTCTAAATATTAAGATTATCCTCAACCACACATCTCAATCTTGAGATGGACAGTCATGGTTGATCCTAACCAATCTCAAAAATCTATAAATAGAGAGGCTATGGAAATCATTTCTAAGCTATTTTGGTGCAAAATTATTATGCTCAAATATCTTCAAAACTTGAACATTGAAAAGTTATACTACTAAATTATTTCTAAAAAGCTTCATTGATAGGCTAGTTTAGTGATTCCACATCAAGAGCCTATATTTTATGAAGTATTCTTGAGGCATTGGAGGAGCTTACCACCATTTTTGACAAAGACAAGGATGCTTGATCAAGGGAGAACATGTTTTTGAGCCACATGGGCATGGTGAATCCATTTGAGAAGTAATATGGTGGTGCTTTATTTCATTTATTTCTTGTTATCCTTTTTAATTCCCATAGGAATAGATAGGCATGGTTAGTTCTTTATGTATGTTTCATTGTTTATGGACTAATGCTTGAATAACTAGCTTTGTAATCCTATCTACATCTAGGCATTCCTGATGGGACAAGATGCATCCTACACCTAAAGGAGATCATTTTGCAACCTTAAGAAACTTATTTAAGCTTGTAAAAATCTTGAATATTGGTTTTCTAACTTTATTTTTCCATTTTTGGTTTCCATGGTTTTACACAATAACCAACATTAGCAAAAATACTGACATTAGTTGCTTGGCTTAATTGATGTCGGTCAGTAGAACTGACATCAACCACATCTCAGGTGGCCGTAATCAATGTTGGTGGTATTGATTGACGTCGATCACTATGTTTTTTAAGAAACACAAATCTGAGACCTAATTTTCCAAAGTTGCTTATTTTAAATTCAAAAGAGCTTCAAAACTAAAGGATATGCTAAAAAAATTTCTATAGGATCAAGTTTAAAATTAGCTTAATACATGTTTAAATCACCTTTGCATGCTTAAAAATGTATTAAGAACCTTGTTTTGGTGATTAACAAAGAGTTTAAGTGTTTTTGGTGAATGTTTTTAAAGTTTACAACTAAGACCAAGGGGTCAAATGAACACCACCAAACATTTCATTTGGGTTTAAAATTGAACACACTTGTTAATTCTTGTTTGCAATAGTTGATTAGATTAATCTTGTTTGCAAAAAAGTGGAATGTTGCATGTATGATCTTCTATTTGTCCCCTATAGGGAACCCTTGGAATCAAAAGCACCATTCTTATTACAAGTAGCCTAGTCCAAGGCTTAGAAAGAAGGTCGCCTAAAGCACTCCCCAAAAACTTGCTAAAGTTTGGTTGATCTTGAAAACAACCCTAAAGTCTTTTTATTTTCATGTTTTCTTTTTTTTATTAATGCAATTTGGCTTGTGATGGGGACTTCATCACCTCCCACAAGTTCTTTAGGGAAACTTTGACTTGGGGTTTCATCTCCTAGCATTGACTTCATTTGACTCTTTTTAGAGTTATACATGGGGTGTAGTGGCACTTAGACATCACACTACACTAAGTGAGCAGTAGGATGTAGTGGTTGCATAAAGGACTAGACCTTTATGCAACAAGTTGAGTGACACAGATCCAAAATCCATGCTTTTCTTTTGCATTTTTTGGTGTGAAAGTCATTGTGCAATTGATTCCCCTAGAATGTTTGAAACTTGATAGTTTAGTAGACCCCACTTTTTCATACCTTGTTAGTTTAGACTTAAGATGTTTGTTTTTTGTCATTAGCTTACTTGGTCTTGATTTGTGTCTAAAACTGCTTGTTAACTCAATGAACCTAACCAAAGCACATTGTCCTCAATTTTATTGAGCAAGGGAGGCATTACGCTATCCAAATGGAAAATTCATCTTTTCCTTGTTCAATTTGTTATCAAAAGCTATTTCATGACATCCACTTTGGCATAGTCATGCTGACCTATTGAGTCTATAACTTTTACCCAATTTGTTTAAATCCTTCATTTATGATCCACATTTGAAATTGAACCTTTCTAAGTTTTACGGGTTGGTGCGTCCAAGTGGGTTCACCATTTGTGTACTAAGCTCATTTTAACTTGGGTTCAATTTTCTATTTGGATTGAAGGTCATTTATTAAGACTCAATATCACATTATCATCTTGGTGGACTCAAGTCATCTTACGTATCGCTCACGCTTTGGGTCTTAGAACATATTTTATCTTGCTAGGATCATGTGGTGATGTTGTGCTACCCATTTGGTCCTAGCCTTATACTTAGTGATTCATGTATGTCTTTACATCTTGAGTTGCTTAGTTCATGTTGTCTTCTTCATAATATGGAGAGCTTTCCTCTAAATTTCTAGGGTCAACTTGTCAAAGTTGAAACTAGATTTTGTAGTATGGGTGTATCACAAGGATCTAAGCTTTGGTGTACTAGTTTTCACCTTGGATTTTTGAGTTACCTTACTCTCTTCTAATCTATACAATTTCAAATTTACCAAAGGTTGAGTAATTTCATGAACCAAATCTTCTAAATTGTGGATGGTTTCAAACCACCCTCCTTTATAGTCTCATTGGTACCTTGGTTATTGTTTAAAATTGATCCAAAACATACTTTGATTGGTTATCAAGCATTGGTCCAAAGTGAGTTAAGCACACAAAGCAACTTTTTTTAGACATGACTCAAAGGTTCACGCGTAGTGGGGCCTCTTATGGACTTAGTTATGAGAATGAGAAATTTTATGATGGTCAAGATAACCCTATTTTTTTTTATGATATCCCCACAATAGTAGGATTTGAAGATGATTACAATGAATATCAACCCCAAGAAGATCAAGATGAAGCCCTTCTTAGATTGATAGAATCAGGTGCTAGACTTCCTTCTAACTTTCCTATGGAATAATTGCATACCTTAGTCAGAGAAGGAGAAAAACGATGATAAGAGCAAGATTTTTCACAAATAGACATACCTTATTCTTCTAAAATAGGAAAGGAAATAAAAATAGAGTCAAAACCCACAAATCTGGATCTTCTAGCTAAGATCAAGATAATAAGTCAATGATATGCAAATCAACTTGTTACATACTTAACTAACTCCGTAGTTGCCACTTTAATTCACAATAAGGCTTAAAAATAAAATGAAGATATGGTGGACAGTACGTAACAAATATTAGATGCGAACATTAACATAGTGGATCGAGGTAATCTAAACACATAGTTAAAGTCACAAGAGACCTTACAAGATGTTCTATTTGACATGGAACATACATTATTCAATCATCAAGAACCTCTTATAACTTCAAAAACTTAAGAAGCCAAAAATTCAATTTATATTGATGAAATCCCTCAAACCAACCAAATATTGGTAAATAAACATAGACATTTCCAAAATCAACAAAATGTGAAACAACCAAATTTAGGGAATATTTTACAATCCAAAAATGAATGGCCTATGTTCTCAACACAATTAGCAAATCAGAACTAAATCATAGATTTAAATGTATATGCTCCCTATAGATCCATACAAAAATAGGGGCACATTCTACCCCAACAACAATAAAACTAGTGGCATATTCCACCCCAACAACAACAAAACTAGGGGCACATTCCAGCCCAACAACAATAAAACTAGGGGCACATTCGACCCCAACAGTAATAAAATAGGGGCACATTACACCCTAACAAAAACTAAACCAAGGGCACATTCCAACCCAATAGCATACTATCTAATCCATAAGTGCACCAAACATGCAAGAATGGAATTCTATGAAGAAAATTGTCCAAAGAGTGGAGACAAATAATAGAGTCAAAAAGTAAAAATTTGATGAGATATGCCCATATCCATTTGACTTATTTATTATCCAAAACCCCTTTCAACCTCAATTTGAAGCACCCAAATTTGAAGTACAAAGGGAAGGGAGATCCACGTGAACACATACAAGCATTCTTCATCTTGTGTCAAGAGGTTGATTATGGTAGCGAGTAATTATTATGGCTATTTTCATGAAGTTTAGAAGGACAAGCTCTTGATTGGATATTTAAACTACCCAAGGGATTAGTTGAGAATTGGAATGAATTATCAAAAATGTTTGTTAACCATTTCTCATACAACATAGAACATGAATTTACTGTTGTTGACTTATGAAAAGCTAAACAACATGATGGTGAAATTTTTGCTACATATCTACAAAGGTGGAGAGCACTGGCAGGATGCTTTCAACATAATTTACCTGACAAATAATTTGTTGATAGCTTTACACATAATTTGAATCCTGAAGTTACACATAATCTACGGTTAGCTTTTGCTAACTCATTTGAAGAAATTATTGACAAAGGAGTGCAGATTGAGAAGGCTCTTATTGCTAGGGGTCTTGTTAAGATCTTTGCACAAAGATAAGCATCTAAATAGACTAAATCACCAGCTCCTTAGATAATTATGCAAGATAAGTCTAAGGGATTTCACAAAAATAAGAACAAGGTTAGAAATGGGGTGACAAAAATAAGACATGTATAAATGGTACAGACTATGCCTCCTCCAAATGTACAATTAACTCCCTCAAATCCACTACCTGCTTTGCAAAGATAGCCTCCATGAAGGAAATTTCATAACAATTTTAGAGTCTTTATCAAGCTAGGAGAATCTATTGAAGCAGTATTACAAAAGATCATTACAGCTAACTTAATTATATGGCCAGTATCAAGGCCATTTCCTCAAGATCAATGATAATGAGATTGGTATAAATATAATGAATGGTGTAACTTTCATCATGTTACTAGTCATGGTACATATCATTGCATTTAATTGTGACATATTCTTGAGGGCTTTATTGAAAATGGTGTGCTGGAAATTAAGTTGGCTCCTAATTAGGACACAAATTAGGATATCGGAATCTACAAAGACCCCTTTCCTCGACATGATCCACCACCACCAAGAAATAATCACAATGGTAACAATCAAGGATAGAGATAGAATCAAAACCAACAATAGGGTTAGAATCATAATGAGCATAATCAAGATCATGATCCCCACACCAATAATGTGGCTTATAATAATGTGCCTTATGCCTACGATAACACTATGGGATGCATTTTTGCAACCCACATTACCACTATTAATGTGATGCCATGGGGTCAATCTCATGTTCCTCACAACATGAGACCCATTATTATAGGGTCAGCACCCTCTCCCCCTAATAATACCATGTTGAGTTCGTATCATCATGTTGCTACTCTGTTTGCATGGGTTACTAATCTTGAATAATAGTACCATTCTTCTAGAGGCTCGTCACTGACCCAAAATTATAGAAATACCGTTAATCACCCATGAATCACCATCCAAGGCCTTTTGCCTCATCCTTCTCATCATAATGACTCTTTACCACCTCTATGTTGTGTAGTCACAACTAGATGCCCGCGAGTTACCATATAGGGCCCTTCACCCTCTTCTTTCCATAAATCAAATGAGAACATTTTGTTAATGGTTCCAAAGCCAAATACTATTCCAACAAATACTAAGCTAGTTCAATCCAAAATTCAAAGGCCTTATAGTCTAATGGACCAATTAGATAACACCCCTATGCAAATTTCCATATTATAACTCTTGCAGACATTTAATGTCCATAAAACCATCCTCAACAAAATTTTACAAGAGTCTATTGTGCCTAATGATATAGACCTTGATCAGTTCTATAACCTAATTGGACATTTATCTTTGTTTTGACAAATCACATTTAATCAAAAGGACATGTCCACCCTTGGCCCAAACCACAATAACCCACTATACATTGAGATAATCATTGTAGATCACAAGATCAAGCAGGTTCTCATAGATAATGGTTTAGGGTTGAACATCATATCTCTTAAATTGGTGTGATGATTGGGTCACATGGACAAAGATATTCAGCCAAAGACTATTACAATTAAGGCTTACAACAACACTAAGAGGGAGTTGTCTGGTACAATTTGGTTGCCAATCATGGTTGGGGCTATTTCTCATCACACATTATTCCATATTTTGGATATTGAGCTTCCTTATAACATACTTTTTGGTCATCCTTGGATCCATGAAGTACAAGTAGTTCCATATACTCTTTACCAATGCCTTAAGTTTCCTCATGATAGGATCAAGGTTACTAATCCTGCTGATCATCAACCATACCAATATTGCGAACATATCAAATTAGAGTTTTGAAATTATAACTATTACCCAGGTTCTCAATTCATTGCAAAAAATAACAAAGCCATCATTTCTCATCCATATTCATCTAATTATATAAACCCTGATGATCTAACCTCCACCTCAACTGATCCATTTCCTATAGCACTAGTCAAGCAGGTGGTTTTTAAAGACATAGGCATTTCCACATATCATCTGAAGGATGCCCTCCATATTGAAAAATTACCAAAATCTCCTAAAACATCTGGTAAGCCTAAAACTTCCAAGAATCCTAACAACCTCAATCAGATTTGGCAACCAAAGAAGAAGTAACCAAAACCTCATGTGGTTTTTATACCTAAAATCACACCAAAGAAAGATTAAGAGGCTTTTATCGAGGGAGATTGGTTATATTTTGAAGGCCTTGTGAATTTTTTTTAGATTCCAAAGTATCCTATCATCAACATGACAATAGATCATCTTGATTATACAAGGAAAGGTCTTGGCCCATAGGTGTAAGGAATTTTAGAGCCCTTATCAGCTATATTTGTCAATGAGAATCATGGTATCGAATTTAAACCACCATAAGATGACCTCATAACATTTGGTAGTGATTCTTCTGAAGTGATTGGTAATGAGACTCCTAGTAGTGACGCAAAATCCCATTATATCCTTTTTGATGAGCTTATTGATTAATATTTATTTGATTCAAATGCCATATTGACCATAACACCTATTGGAGCTTCCCATCCTAAAACAAAAAATCATCTTAGTGATGCTTCCCTTCCTAAAGCATGAAACTATATGTTTACCATTAGTGCTTCCTATCTTGAAGCAAACCCTGATTGTAACCTATGCCTTTGCCATCCTAAACTCATAGATTGGGATCAGAAAAATTTAGTCATATGACTCGATGAGTTTCAAAATTAAGATTCAATTATAAAATACATGGGCCCACGAGATGCATTCCCCATTGGTGATCATAAATAGGGTTTTGATTTTTCATTGAATCCTTCTACCTAATTTGGAGAGAAGCCAAACTTTCTTGGTCATAATAAAAAACAAACATCGAGATCTTTAGGTGAAAACCTCTTTGAGGCACTTTTTAATTAGGGGAAAAGTAAAGAAAAAGACAAGCTTTTGAGTGAAAACCTATTTCAGTCACTCCTAGGTAGGGAAGTTTGCTCATCCCCTCACGATGTAGAAAGTCCATCTAGCCCAAGTTCCATAACTATTATAAGCATCTCTTCAGAACAACATCAAATATTTGAGCATCTTGCTCTTGGTTTTCCATAGGTCTTTGCCAATTAGCCTTTACCTAAGAAGGTAGATTCTAATTCTTCATATTATCTAGATCTTTGGGAGGAATAAAAAGAAGATATAGCAGAAGAAGATGATCACAACCATACATTGCCTACAATTCTAGAAGATGGATCCACACTCCTTATGGAGAGCACAGTAGAAGTGAATTTAGGAACCCATGAGGATCCCAAAAATGTTTATCTTGGAGCTTCCCTTATTGAAGTAGAATGAGAAAATATTATATGCATTCTTGAAGATTATATCAACATATTTGCATGGGCATATTCTAAAATGCCAGACCTAGATCTAGATTTAGTTGTGCATCATCTAGTTGTTCACCCTGATGCTAAACTAGTCAAGAAAAAGGTAAAAAAGATGCATCCAAATATTGCCATTTTAGTAAAGACCAAGTTGGAGAAGTTGTTACGAGCCAATTTTATTAGACCACTAGAATACTTTGAATGGATTTATAACATAGTGCTAGTAAGTAAAAAGACCCCAGGCATACGTGTTTGTACTAATTTTTGTGATATCAACAAGGCATGTCCCAAAGATGATTTTCCTCTGTCAAACATCTACATGATTATAGACTCAACTAATAGGTATGAGATGATATCCTTAATGGATGGATTTTTTGGTTATAATCAGATCAAGATAGCCCCTAAAGATCATCATAAGACCACGTTCACCACTATGTGGAAGACACTTTGTTACCAAGTCATGCCATTCAATTTGAAGAATGTTGGATCCACATATCAATGTACAATGACTATCATCTTCTGTGACATGATGCATGACATCATCGAGGACTATGTTGATGATACACTAGCAAAATCAAGAATAAGAGCTGGACACCTTGACATTCTACAAAGAATATTTGAGAGGCTTTGTGCATATAAAGTCTACTTGAATTCAAAGAAATGTGTCTTTAGAGTCACATCAAGAAAATTTATAGGGTTCATTGTATCATAATGAGGGATTGAAGTCACCCCTATGAAGGTCACCACTATAATGTAAATGCCTCCACCCAATAATCTTAAATAGTTATGAGGTCTACAAGTCAAGATCCAGTCTACATGTAGGTTCATTTCTCAACTGGCAGATAAGTGCCACCCATACCCATCTCTTGAAGAAAAGGGCAAAATTTCAATGGGATGAAGATTTTTAGATAGCATTTGAAAATCTTAAAACATACTTGGATAATCCATCAGTCTTACGCCCTCCAACACAAGGAAAGCCACTGCTTCTTTACATATCAGCCATGGGATATGCACTAGGGGCACTTTGGCTCAGCATGATGATCATGGTAAGGAACACATGGTTTATTATTTAAGATGCACATTAGTCACCTATAAACATAATTATATGCCTATTAAAGAAGGTATGTTTAGCTGTAGTGTTTTCCACTCAAAATTTGTGACATTATAAGCTCAATAATATAACTTTTGTTATCAGCAAGGTAGATCCTCTCAAGTTCCTCTTGTCTAAATCAGCTCTCCAAGGAAGCATGGCTAAATGGATTATGCTCCTTAGTGAGTTTGATATTGAATACCATAATTATAAGGAAATCAAAGGGTAGATTTTTACAGATCAACTTGTAGAAGCTCCTATTACAGCCACTCAACCTCTCAACTTTGACCTTTCAGATGATTCTATCATGATAATAAAACAAGAATCACAAGAGCCTAAATAGTGGACACTCTATTTTTATGTATCCTTCAAATCTTGAGGATCTAGAACTAGCATATTGTTGATAATGCCACAAGGGGATTTGATCCCTAAATCTTTCCATATACAATTTTAGTGTATAAATAGTATGGCCAAATATGAGGCATTGGTTGCAGGCCTCCATCTTTCCATACAATGGGATATTCAAATCTTAAAGGTATATGTAGATTCACATATAATCATAAATCAGACAACTGATCAATTTCAAACAAGAGATGATAAGCTTGTCCCTTACAAGCAAATTATTGATAACCTTGAAAGACATTTTAAATCTCTGTAGTTTAAGCAAGTTTCATGAGTCAACAATAGGTCTGTCGATGCCATGGAAATAATTGGTTTCATGATTAAAATGAATGATAGTGATAAGGGGTATCAGTTACTAATTGAAATTATTCTTCATCTAATACATATTTTATCATATTTAGATAGGATATGCACCATTGTTGATCCTAAGCTCTCACCTAAGCTACCATGGTACCAAGATTTTTATAACTATTTCCATAGCCATGTATTTCCTATCCACTTTTCGAATAACCAACAAAAACTTTTCCTTCATCACCTAGCACATTATATCCTCCTTGGAAACATGCTTTATTGAAAAGGATATGATGGAATTCTTCTTTGTTGTTTATCTTTGGGAGAATCCAAGTTGGCACTTAAGGAGGTTCATGAAGGAATGCATGGAGCCCATACCAATGGTGTAGTCCTAGCAAAGAAACTTCTCATAATAGGCTATTATTGTCCCAAAATGGAGACAAATGCTTGTAATTATGTAAATAAGTGTGTTCCTTGTTAGTAGTATGGAAACTTGATACATGAACCTTCCTTGCCATTGCAGCCAATTACAACATCATGATCGTTCTCAACATGGGATCTTGATCTCATTGGAAAAATTAATCCAACATCTTCAGATGGCTCTAAGCACATTTTGACTACAATAGAGTACTTTACCAAGTGGATTGAGGCCATTTCTCTCACTTATGTTACCAAGAAACAAGTAGCCAAATTCATTCATTACCATATCATCTATCAATACGTCATTCTAGCTCATATTATATCTAATAATGTTGTATCTTTTGTAAACCAAGATGTGAAATCTCGTTATGCAAAATTCAAGATCAAGCAAAATAAATCCACTCCATATAACCCACAAGGCAATGGACAAGCTGAGGCATCAAATAAAACCATTCTAGCCATCTTAAAAATGATTGTCAATGATATTGGCTGTAATTGGCACTTGCAACTCTTTCCTATCCTCTAGGCTTATAGAACCAACGATCACACCCTAACTAGAGCTACTCCATACCCCCTTATTTTTGGCACTAAAGCTATCATCCCAATCAAGATTGAGATCACGTCATTAATAATATCATTGGAGCACACTGAAGATGATGAAGACTATAAAGCCTCACAATTGTAAGAACTAGAACTTCTTGAGGGTAAACATTTGGCTGCCTTAGAAAACATATAGGCTTATAAGAATAGATTGAAAATAAGCTACAACAAATGCATTCTCCCTTGAGAATTTGAGATTAGTGACTTAGTTCTGATATAGAACCAGAACAACACGAATGTTGAAACCAAAAAGAAAGGCAAGTTTTAGCCTAATTGTTTAGGACCATACATTGTCATGACAAACTATGGATCAACAACATATAAATTGGCTAAACCTAATGGTGAAGAACTTTTAGAGCCCATGAACATCATACACCTTAAGAGGTTCTATGCATGAACAACTTTGAACCATTTTCTATAAGACCCCTAACTTGGGGGTAAGTTATGATATTGTAGTTTTATCCCACCTTTTTATATTACCTTGAACACATTTTATATTACCCAAGTCCACTTTTCATGAATCTTGATGGTAAAGGCTTTGAACTCTTGGCATTCTAAACACATTCTTCATTCCATCCTAGATTTCTCTTTTCAAAGATGCATATTCTTTGTTATGTCTAAGGCATGTTATAAGCTTCAACTAGATGCTCTCACCTTGTGCATATTTTATCCCAAAAACACTAAAAACATTAGAAATACTTTGAAAATACCAAAAAAATCAGAACATGATCCATAAAAGAATAAAAAAATTATCTCATACTTTTATACATTTGTGCATTCTCATTCCACCATCCCATGCTCTCTCCGTTTTGTGAGCAACCATTAAGTTTGAACGCTCTCATCATTTTGTGAGAAACCATTAAGTTTGTATGCTCTCACCATTTTGTAAGAAACTGTTAAGTTTGAACGCTCTCACCATTTTGTGAGCAACTGTTAAGAAAGAACACTCTTACCATTTTTTAAGCCTAAGAACACTAGGTCATCTCATCTTGTCCCATGCACTTGCCATTTTAAAATATCATTCTTTCTCATCTCATCAGCTTCTTATTTTCTAGACCATTCTCATTTATTTGTCATCTCTTCCATTTCTTCTATAAAATTAATCATGCTAGTCTGATCATCATTTTTCTTCTATCCCATTTCCTGAGAGAACTACATTTGGCCTGAAGTTCATGTTGGAACATGCATCTATGGAACTATGTAGGTAGCATCCACTTGTCTTATACATCTAGAGTCAGCTTGGCCAACCCCTTCCATTTCTTCTCTTCCCCCATTTCTTCTATCATTATTCCTCCTTAATTAGGGAACAATTGTCATTATTCTTTGTTATGATGTGGTGGAAAGTAACACCTCTACCACACATGCATGAACATTTGTATTTAAACTGCACTAGATTAGTTTTTGTTTATGTGTGTTTATTTGAGTTTTCTTAGTGTGTATTTGAGTTTTCTTGGTGTTTTGTTGTGATTTTGCACCTCTCTTTTTATTTATTCTTCTTTTTATCTTTTTTAATTCTTATCTCTTCTTGGTCTTGTGTTCCCTTGTTAGATTTTGATCTTCTCTTTTGTGTTTCAGAATATCTTGATGATTCACATGGATCTTGATTGTTTATATTTCGATCCTATGTTATTACATTATTCTTAACCATTTTATTTATTTGATTGTTGTTGGTGTCTTATTTTTCTATTTAATTTTACTTTTATCTTTTGTGTTTGAGAATACCTTGATGGCCCACATAGATCTTGATTATTCATATTTTTGGTCTCATGTCATTAATATGTTCTTGCCTTTTGTTTTTAAACATTTTTTATTCCTATTTAAGTCTTGATAGATCATATCTTGATTCAAAGTTAGGTTCATTTATGTTTATCTTTTTCTTTGTTTTTACTTTTTTGTTTAAATGTAAATCGTTGTAACTCAAGTTTCGGTCATTCTTTTACCATTATCCTTAGTTATAGATATTCACATTTGAACTGGCTTATTGCAATTACAATCTCGTGTCATTTTAAGTTATTCATACTTATGATGCCTAATTCCTTTTGCTATAGCATGCACTTTGTGCTCAGGTCTCAAGGTCTTAACGTCAACATCAACTATTATGAATGATTCTCAAGAACACTCTATAAAACCTAGGCTCATGATATGGAATTAGGCTTCTAGGTAGCATGCATTTCAGGCTTCTTTGTCTATGCTTAGATGTGCATCTCTTCACATACATTGTGAGTTTAATCAATTCTTGGTAATTTTTCATCATTCCTCATTCCATTCTCTTCCAAACTTGGGTGGACTACATTAGCCTAAAGTTCATGTTGGAACATGAGTCCATGGAACTATGTAGTAAATGCTCAATTTATATTGAGGCTAGCTTGGCTATCTCCATTATTCTTTTCATCTCTCTCATCACTTTGTGCATTCTCATCTGTTTGGTTTATATGGCTTTTTAAGCCATTACTCCATTGCATATACATTGAACCCACTCATTTTAACCTATCTTTTGAGTTATATCCTTAAGCTATTTTGCTTGCCAATTTCCCATGTTGGGACCCACCATATGAACACCATCTAAATCAAATCAACTCTACAGGGGAAAATTCATTCTTTAATCTTTATCAATGATCAAGATTTGCCCTACTAGGGCATAACTATTTCATCATGATCACATTTGCTCTATTGGGGCACTTCTTATTATCTTCTCTTTAGAGACCTCATTCTAGAGGTGCTTCCCTTCTTGATGGCAATATTTTAGTGTGCAACTTGTCTCAGGATTGATCAATGTCATAAATACGTAGCTTATACTCTCAAATTAGGTACATTTAAAGTGTGTTCCTTACATTTATGGATTATATCTTTCCCATTGCCCCATCTTTGGGGCTTATTATAACTCTAATTATGTTTTGATCATTTATGGTAATCACATGTGCAAGTATTAGCTCATATAGATGTGATCTATTTCATGGGTTAATCTCTCACTTTCTCTCTCTTTTTGAGAGTTCATCATTCTCTTTCATCCTAGTATGCCCTATCGAGGGGGCATCATGGGTCTATTCCAATGTCTTCTTGACAGCTCTTTTCTTTGAAAAGATGTTTCTTCACCTGAATGTCTCACTATGCCTTCTCAAATTGGGGAAAAATATAGACATCCAATTCCTAATGCCATTTGTGTTGAAATTGTCAATCTTACTCAAATTGCACTCAAATGAGAATTTAAGGTCAAAATCCATAAAATGTGCTAAATGGTTTGAACTTGTCCCTTAAAAGTGCCAATTTAGGTCAAATTATCCCTAAATAGGGCAATGCATTTTATGGGCTAGCTAACTATGATTAGATCATTTCAAGTCAAAATGACCATTTTGCCATTTAGTGCTCTGGATCACTCTTTTCTTTTAATTTACTAGTACACATTGTGTACCTTTATTATTTTCTATTGGCAAAATCCTAAATGGAAATACATTTCTAATGCATCTAACGTCACCTTCTAATTCTTATCGAGTCAAATTATAACCCAATAATATGGCATCCTGACCATTTTGATTACTTGAGGCCCAGTTATCAAATAATTGCACAAATGTTGATTAACCTTATTTAAGGCTAATAAATTCAAATAAAGTGATTAAGTGGATTTTCCATGAGAGTTTTTGAATATTTCTTTTTGAAAATTATCTCTTATTATCTGCATCGCCTAGTGACATCATCATGGGGTGGCATCCTTCAAGCCACAATTTCATAAAATATCAGGATTATGGGTCACCCGTGCCTAATTAATGTCTCCCATACCTCTTCAATTCCCCTTATTCCATGGTTATCTTGAGGATAATTATGGATTTAATTCCAAATATTAGGAATATCCTCAACCATACATCTCAATCTTGAGATGGACGGTCATAGTTGATCCTAACCAATCTCAAAAATATATAAATAGAGAGGCCATGGACATCATTTCTAAGCTATTTTGGTGCAAATTTATTATGCTTAAATATATTCAAATATTGAACATTGCAAAGTTATAGTGCTAAATTGTTTCTACAAAGCTTCATTAATAGGCTAGTCTAGTGATTCCACATCAAGAGCCTAGAATTTTTAGAGTGTTCTTGAGGCATTGGAGGATCTTACCACCATTGTTGATAAAGACAAGGATGCTTGATCAAGGGAGAACATGTTTTTGAGCCACATGGGCATGGTGAATCCATTTGGGAAGGTAATATGGTGTTGTTTTCTTTCATTTATTTCTTTTTATCCTTTGTAATTCCCATAGGAATAGATTGGCTTGGTTAGTTAGTTCTTTATGCATGTTTCATTGTTTATGTACTAATTCTTGACTAACTTGCTTTGTAATCCTCTCTACACTCTAATCATACCCCTCATAGTTGTCATAAGGCTCATCATAGTCTAAGCAATCTAATACATATAGCGTTTGGTAGTTTGCCCCATTATATGAGTATGATCAAGGGGAAGTTGTGCTAAAATACATGGGAAAATAGTGAACTATGCATCATCGAGGGCACTTAAAATCATTATTATAGCCTTTTTGGTGTAATCATAGCATATTCATTCTTTCTCCAATAGAAAAAAAGATACATGACATAATACTAAAAAGGAAACAAACAAGATAATCATTTATTTACATGATAAAAGATATGCAAACAATCCAAACAGAACATACAAGTAACACACACAAGTATCTACATGTAATGTCACAATGTCTTGCCTAATGTTGGGATGAGTGATTGGGGGATGAGATGGACTAGTATTATCATGATGATCATGATGTGATTTAGGATATACTTTGATTTGAAATAGACTTTGATTTGGATAGGATGATCATGATTAGGATTATGACTTAGGTAAGGATATGGATATGGGCATATATTTTGAACTAGGTGAGGGAATTGGATGAAGATTTGGATATGGGGACTTGGATTAGGATTAGGATAAATATTTGGAGATTTAGATGAGAAACATGAGATTAAGCAAGTGGAAGTGAGACTAGGTCAATGCTAGCTTGATATAGATTAGATTTTCCCTAGGTTTAGAATAAGAGGATGGTTGGCATGATGGTTAAATATGAAAGGCATGGAGATAGATGAAACTAGGAGAAAAGGAATAAGACAAGACACCATGGACTATTTTAAGCTTTTTCAAATTTTACAATTTTTAGGGTTTTTGGAATATGTTTGTACACTATAAAAATGGGATTACTAGCAAAGGGAATACCAATCCTAGAAATCATGATAAGGATCAATGGAATAATGGATGGGATGACAAAAGGATTAAGGTGATGCAAAAAATGGGATGAGGACAAAGCAATAATGGACTAGGGATCACTAATGATCGATTTTGAGTTTCTTGAGTGTCTATTATAGAATATGCAAAGATGATTCTAGATCACTTCTCAAGACATATTCTATTCCCTTAAAAAGGTCAAGATGGGAAGAAAAGAAGGACCTAAGAGGATACATGATTGATGGGTGAGAATAATGGATGGAGGGGAGGGATAAGAGATGGATTGATAAGTGATATGAAATGGATAGATTTTGCCCCCAAGTGTTGAGGTACAATGCAGACAATAGACTAATTTACCATGACACCAAAAATTGATTTCCATCATGGTACTTTCTCAAGGCACCAGAAGACTTATTTTCACCATGGGATGAATGATTTTTTATTTTATTTTATTTTTTACCTTTTTGAAGTTTTTAATTTTTTTGATTTTGATTTTGATTTTTTATATGACATCTTGATTTATTAAACATGGGTTGAGATGCAAGAATACAAACACTTGATATATCTTTATCCAACATTTGTCCTATAGATATGTGATGCTAGGAGCATGTAGTGGATGTTAGATTCCTATATGTCTTGGTGGTCTCTATTGAATCTGGATTTAACATCCTCTAAAATGTCTCAACTAGGTGTCTTTGTAACCTCTATGAGGGAAAATTTTGCCTCGGGATTTGAGATATGGTATGGATGGGAGTATGTCATGATTTTGATGATGGGATATAGGATGTGAATGAGGGATATGATCATGATAAATGATATGAAAATATGGGGAGTGGAAATGGGGTTTGACATTTGCATACATCGTTGGATATGGTGGAGGGAATTCTTTAATTTGGTGCCATAATATTAAGGGATCCAAGACCTTTTGATTTCTTGATTATTTGATCCAAACATTAAGAGGATGGTCATCCATATGATGATTAATTTTGATATTATTTTGATATTCTGATTTGTTATTATGATTATGACTTTGGTTGCCTCATGTTTCCTGATTGTGGGCGTCACCATAGGGAAGTGACTTTTGATTATCATTTATATGGATCCCTAGTACTTCAAGGATATCAATAGTAGGGGATGATTCCTTATGACTTGGATGATTATAATACTCATCTTGACTTTGATTAATTAAAATTGGATCATAATAAGATTGATTATTTGATGAGATTAACTGATTATGGGCTTGGATCCTTGTATATTTGACACACAATATTTCATGTGGAGGGGAATCCAATGATGCATATTTTTGTTCATTTCCTCAATGGATTGGGATGTAAGGATCATGGAGAGGTGGATGATTAATCATGTGTGGTGTATTAAGAGGATAATGGAAAACATAGTCCTCATAAAGGTCATTAGGATCCCTAGCCTCAACATCAATGGAAGTGCCCTAAAAAATCATAAAAATATCGCTAAGAATCTTAAGGGAATTAACATCTAAAGCCAATTCATATCCAACTTGATAATATTTAACTGATAGATCATTCAAGGTTGTGTTATAATTTCATCGTCCTAAGATGAATCAAGAGTTTCACCTTCTAAGTGGTTTAAGGTAGAGACACCTTCAAAGAAATAGGTGTTAGCATGCCCTTCATAATATACAAGGGATGATGATTTTGACATGATGTCAAATTTAGATGCTATTAATGAACGTGATCTTGACCATTTTGATTCAAACTCTAAGATGATGTATCCCATAGATGATTTGTTAGTAGGAACCATATGATTATCCATAAATACCTTGTTCACCTTTGGTTTATGAAGGGATGATTTAGACTTAATGGATTTATGAAGATGGGGGATATTATGTGAATGGGTCATAGGGATGGATTGATTGGGGATGTGTATAAGATGAATGGCACTAAAATCATGACCTTGGTTAGGGAGGGGAGATGGTTGACTATATTTGAGAAACATTCCTTGACATACCCCCTTTTTCACACTCCTGGGCATGGATGGATTAGATTCACCCTCAATTTCAATGTCACCATTATGAATTAATTTTTGGATGTAATCTCTAAAATTGTGACATATATTGATATAATGCCAAGGGAATTTATGATATATACAAATTTATTCAGGATGATATCATGAGGGGACATGCTTGGACAGATCTAAAGGTCATGTTTGAGTGTGGACAATCATGTTGATGGACCTCAATTTCCAAAATAGGGCTTCCATAGAGATGGGGAGAGGGGTGTATATATTTTTGATAAGGATGGATGTGGAAGTCTTAGATTTAGTAGTGGAGGAAATTGATGGTGATGTCATGATGTAAGGAGATGATGAAGTTATTAAGCAAGGCTTTCCTTTGCTAGTAGGATGGGGGTTTGTGATAGGCTATGATTGGTAGATGGAAGTTTTGACTATGGACAGGTATAGACTAAGGGTAAAGTGAGTTGGATGGGGTTAAGACCTTTTGGATGTTGGACTCCCATTTCAAATAGCCATGAAAGGACTAACCCCTTGTTTTCAACAATATACTTATTAAACAAGGAAATTTTTGGACTAGGAAGGGCATGCCTTAAACTAGGACTAGTGGATTATGGACTGGTATTTGATGGGGATGAGGGTTGATGGGGGATTGGTTTGGTAGATTACCTTATGATTATGGGCTCCAAAAAATTGGGAAGATGGGAACCCATCTCTAATAGCCATAAGAGGACTTCATCTTTATTTGTCAAGATGTACTCATTAAATATGGCAGCTTTAGCACTTGTATAGTGATGACTATGATTATAATGAATGGATGATGGGGTTGAAGATGATTAGTTAGGGGACTGTGGATGGAGAAGGATATGAGATATTAGTTTTCTATTTGATGGGATTGAGGGTTGAAGGTAGGTGGGCACCCATTTCTAGGACCCACAAAAGGATCTCATCCTTTTGACAAATAACTATTGTTCTATGAGAATGGGGTCCAAATCCATGGGGATAGATGATAAAAGGGGAATAGATGATGTGAAGGTAGATTTAGGAATTGGATAGGTGCTTGGTCAAATCATGACTAAATGATTGAACTAGTACGATAAGTAATGGTGAAGATAGAATGGATGCAATGAGATTGAGATGATGTAAGATTAGGATTGGATTTCAGACTGATGGTACAATAAGTGCTAATGATATTTTGACAATGCCTAATTTTCAATCTAACAAAAGGATTGGGGATTTGATGGGTGCCTAGATTCAATCTATCAAGATGATGATTAGATGGGTAATATTTATAAATAGGCAAGGTGATAGGATTAGGGATGAGTAGATTGATGTTTGATTAAAACTAACAAAGTGACAAGATGCTAACAAGATATCGACTAAGTATGAAATCTAATAAGATGGTAGGAGACTAGGATGATATGAAAGGATAAATGGAATAACTCAAGCTTTAGATTAATTTTCTCAAAATGGGATGGGATAGGATTATGTGATGAAGGTGAGAGGATAATGGGATTAAAACTAGGATAAGTATTAATAGGTGAAGATGAAATGATAAGGGGTAATGTAAATGAGATGGGGTTGGTTTGGACACTTGTGTGACTTAAAGATCCAACTAGGTATGTTGTGGGATAAGATACGATGAGGTTAGACTAGATGGGGGATGATAATGTTTGATTGGGTGATAAATAAGTGAAGACAAATTTAAATTAATATATGTACAAGATTAAGGATGTACAAGATATGATGAAAGATGATACTGCATAAAATGGGGATAAGGATATACCAAGATGGTAATATATAATTCCTAAATAGCCATGTATGGTTTTTGGGTGAAAATATAACTTGGATCATAAACAACTCAATTCTAGCATGACACACACCAAATCAATCAGACCACAAACCTAATATTAGTAAACTGATGTCATGTGTATAACCTAAAAACTACACTATCTAATGGCTTTGCAGGTGAGGATGTAGGTTGGTGCACCATTAGGAAATATCTCAAACCCTTTCAACCTCATTTAGACTTTAAGGTTACTTAGGAACTAATCCTCACTCTAGAAAAAAGTCATTTGTTATTGCTATAAGGTCTTAAGCTAGGTTGAAAAGGCTCTCTAGGGGCATCCTAGATATATGCTAGGTATGGTGGGATCCAAGTTTGTGTAGGGTGATGTATAATGCCTAGTTTAGAGAGTTAAATCTTCCCCTTCATGGATGACCTATATGGGGTCAATCATTTAGTCTAATAATAGTTGTCCCTGATATTTATACTTTCCCAGAACATAGAGTATGGATTAGTGCATGGTGGTGAAATCCATGATCATTATCCTCCTAACACTATGTCAAGTGCATGGGTGTCAACTCCATGTCACATTTCCCCTAGAAAATAAAAATGGAAGGGATTGTTAGTGGTTTTTTACAC